>ONZH01022217.1:0-55688 GCA_900303285.1 Rhinella marina | reverse complement strand
ATCCTGTTGGTTGCGGAGTGGGAGGGGGTGTGGCCTGACAGAGTTGGGGGTGTGGCTTAGTGAGACCTGGGGCGGGGGTTTTAAGTACTTCTTTTAGGGTGGCCTGAATTAAAGGTCAATACCATGCTTATTTATGAGCCCACACAATAGGCAGCAGTGGAGGAAAACATCTTTTATTACTACTGAACTGTAGTAATAGAAAAAAACATAAGTTATATTTATGGTAACCGGAATACCTTTAACAGTGTCAGTAAATAGAAATGGATGAGATCCTCAGCTGCTGATAATTACCTGGTTGTTATGGAAACCTGCCCTCCCTGTGTGGCTTTGCAGAGAATGGCAGTTGGAGTTTAAAACCAAAGCTCCCAGTTGTAATGTTGGCTAATGGAGATCATATTTTGGGAATATCTCGGGAACGGTACGTCCTAGAGAGATGAGACCTGGTCTAAAACCTTCCCGGACACCTGATGTACCTGTGTGCCGAATTTGGTGAAAATCGGTCCAGTAGTTTGGTCGTGCATAGAGAACAGGCAGACAGACAGACAGACAGACAGAAATTCATTTTTATATTATTAAGAGATTACACATTTTTTTTATTCTTGTTCCTGATTGTGGAGGCCGCCATCTTGCCTGAGCTGTTCTTAATAGCATATACAAAGCATTAAGAAAATTGCTTTACAATAGCCCCATGGTCTATAGACACAATGGTCTGAAGGGGACCTTATTGACTTGTATTGGAGCGTTTTGTAGGCATACTCTGTGATCTGTGTAGAGGTCATTGTACAAGGTAAAAATAGATAAGCTCTAACAATCACCTACTATCAATGGAGGATCCTGACTTATCTGGCATTCTAATTCTGCCTGTAATGATATTATCTCTGTGTATAAATAAGCAGGTACAGTAACTGAAGTAAAGTGATCTGTAGAGACCAAGAAGTGGCAACTTTGGCCATTTAGAAAACTGCAGAATTTTGTGATTTTTGTTACCATATAGATAGTGAAATGGAAAATTAGAAATAACATCACCAAAAATTTTGTAAAATATGTTAAAAATGTGATGTAAACAATAGATCATTTTCTAATGACATATTCCCTTTAACCCCTTCACCCTTGGAGGGTTTTTCGTCTTTGCGTTTTTGTTTTTCACTTTCTGCCTTTTAGGGGCCATAACTTTTTTTATTTGTTATTTGCTTCTTTTTTGCAGGACTAGTTGTAGTTTCTAAAGGCACCATTTAATATTATATATGATGTAATTGTAGGTTGGAAAAAAATGTAAAATATGGTGGAATTGGGGGGAAAAATGCAACTCCGACACAGTTTTACCAGTTTTAGTTTTTCATTCCCTAAGTGGTAAAACTGACTTGTTACCTTCACTCTCCAGGTCAGTATGATTAAGACGATACCAAATTTCTATGGTGTTTCTTGCATTTTCATACAGTAAAAAACTTTTTTTAAAAAATTTTCTTTTCATCGCCATATACTGACCTCTATAACTTTTTTGTAGTTTTCTGTATGGAGGTGTGTGAATGTTCATTTTTGCAGACAGATCTGTACTGTTCATTGATTTTAGAGCATTTATGACTTTTTCTTAAATTTTTTATGGGAGGAGAAGCGAACAAAAAATGGCTAATACATAATTTGCCATATATGCTAAATATTTGTATATTTTAATAGCACGGGCATTGGTGCCTATGAGATTTACACTGTGTTACTATGGAACCCTGACACAGGCAGATTCTTCATAGGAACCTATCTGCAGCAGCCTCAGATCCTTCCAGAAGACAAAGGCTGCTGTACACAGTATCTGGCTCCCCCAATTCCCACTGGGGGGGGGGGTGTTGAAGGCCTGGGAGCACGTGCTCCCGGGTTTCTTAGCTCCTGGATGCCATGTTCACATTAGACCACTGCATCTGAGGGGTTAAATGTGTGTAATTCACTTTATTGTCAATCGCATACGTTAGCTCCGGGTGTCTGCTGTTTAAAACAGCAGGCACCCGGCAGCTATGTCGCCTGTTGTGCTCATGAGTGCCATCTTTAAAGATCTGCCCAGCACCATACATATACGCCATTGGGCGGGCAGATCACCAGTGATCTCCCTTTCAAATTGCAGGCACCCGGCAGCTATGTCGCCTGCTGTGCTCAAAAGTGCCATCTTTAAAGATCTACCCAGCGCCATACATATACAGCATTGGGTGGGTAGATGATCTCCCAGTGATCTCCCTTTCAGATTGTTTCCATAAACACGTAACTGTGGTTCACCTCATTGAAATGCTGTTTTTCTTTTGATGATCGGAGGCTCCATTCCCTACTTTAATACTTAAGCTTAAAGGGGTTATCCCATGAATAACGTAAAAAATGAAAATCAGACATCATATAGTACAAGACAATCTCTTTCTAACAGATCTAGAACCAGCCCTGGACCTCACATGGATCCAGAGATCTCCACATTCATTGCTCTGCTAGATTTATATCACGCTGACAGCTCGGGGAGTGTCTTTTCTGCTGCAGCTAAGGAGGCGTGTCTGAGCTCTCCCTATCACAGCTCAGGAGGCAGTTAAAAGTTGAAACTGAGCATGTGCGGCCTGCTCAGTGAATAGGTCAAAGAAATAAGAAATTAAATGGTACTATACAGATACATCTTATTGAATAACTCAGTAGGTATACAAAATTTTTAATGACATGCAATTACAAAAGTATTCAGATCCAGGTGCTGGTTTGAAAACTGTAGAATATTTTTCGTGGGACAACCCCTTTAATACTTAATACCTTTTTCTTAATATGCAAATGTGCTTTGGTGCAATGAGGGTATCACCATTGCTCTTGTTGCACCCGCGCTCTGCACCTTTCTGTGGTCAACAGCTCCCTGGCTGCTTTATAACTGCCTGGCACTGACAATCAAAGCAGCAAGAGAGTGGATGGTCACAGAAATGAGTGGAGCTTCAGAGCAACAACAGCAATTATGATGTCCTCATTTCACCAAACACCTTTGGTGAATTACCTGCAACACAACTGTTTTAGTTATAACAAAAAAAACTATGGGGGTCATATTAGGCATATTTCAGGTGCAGATGGTAGTGCAATAGTTTGTTGTGTCGCTATCTCCGACTTTTCCCCACTCATGCCAGGTCTACAATTGTGGGTGTGGCGTGGGTGGGGAAGGGGATGGGCCTGTTTTAGGCATAGAAAATGGTCTAAATGTAAGACAGCTAGGAAGCTAGAATGATCTGCCAAAGTTATGGAGAGTCCGACGCCACTTCATAACTTCAATGGATCCACCACTAGCTATGGAGCTTTATTAAGACCAGGGTCTAAAATTTATTAACGGCGTTAATAAATGTGCCCCTATGTGTTAATGTGAACAGTACACTTAAAAAAAAATAGAGGGCTAGTGCCAATATCCACAATACAATTAACTCCTATCATGCTTGATCATCTCATTCAAGTCATCTGGGGTTAATGTTAAAAGATCAGATTCTTGATTCACAAGAGATGGAAAAGTGTTTTAAAAGAGAGAATTTATTCCAAAATTGTCTAACATAATGAAGAGGCATCTTTTTTATGAACTCATGAGAAGTCCCGGGATACTCTATGATTCATACTGCTATTCTTGTTGTTGTAGCTGTGCTTGTTTAATATATATATAATATCTCATGGGCTGGATAGTTCTCCCCACATATTGTAATGGACAACTGATTGCAATAAATAAACTACATATGTTCTCAGTGTTAATATAAAATGTTTTCCTAGTTTCATATGACATAAAAGCAAAGATGTTATGTGTGATGGTATCACAACACAGACAAGCGGTGCCCCTGCATTCAAAATGACCTACACCATCTCGAATCAGGTTATTGGAGGTGATATTAAGAATCTTATTCTCGGACCACAGTGAACTCAGTGCCAACAAATTATTAAGGGTTCTGGCTGTCCTGAAGGTGTCACCAGGTCCGACCAGGATTAACCCTTTCAGCACTGGTTCACTGTGCTCGGTTAAAAGTAGTAATAAAGTTAAAGTGATATTTGTTGGATGAAACACCTTCTTTGTTGATGGTTTTCCCCCTTGTTTTTCTCCCCCTTTTTTGATGTATCTCTTTACATGTTCATTTAGCCCTGTGAGACACTGAAGGGGTTAATCCTGGATGGCCGGTATATTTCTCCTGGGTTCAGCTACTATGCCTACTAGAGACTGAGGGAAGTTCATGTCTCCCAACAGGAGACATGGGAAACCAGGAAAGTGCGATATGGTCTCCAGCAAAAGTAGTTGCTGGAGACATTTTTGATAAAGTGTGTTTGGGCCTGGTTTTTGGGATGGATGACAGGTTTGGCAGTGGGGTCATCCATCCCACTTCCTCCACTCCAGGTCTTAGGGTTTGGAGTCAGGCACCACAGGTGCTGAGGCTGGACCATTAGCAGGTCCATAAGGACTGCAAGTTGTGCAGACAGAGGGAGGCTGGGTGCAGCTAGGAATGCTGAAGGCTGCTGGCCTCAGGAGATACTTTAGACGCTATCAAAGATAAAAACCTTGTGGACTGAACTGTATAACGTGTTGTATTCGTGTGGCTGTAGCTAGACGCACGTATAGTGAGGGAAACTGTCTTATGTTTAGGTAGTGCTGGACAAGCAGGGTTTATTTTGTTTGTGCCTGAAGCAAAGGCTGTATTATCTTTTATTTTGAGCTTGTGAATAAACGCAGGCCAAGCCTGCATTTGGACTTTATCTGTGTCTGGGACTCTGACTGCTGTTCACACCGCAAACCCGCACCCTACCGAGCTAACTTCCCCACATATGGTGGAGGATGCGGGCAAAGTGAACAAAACGCAGCCTTAAAGAGACACACACACTAAAAGGACTGATTTGTTGTTTGCCGCTCTATGTCTTGGGTGAAGGCGGCAGGTGAATTCTCTAAAAAGGCGGTGGCAATGGAGGACCTGGTCAAACAGATGATCCAAGCCAGTCTACAGCAACAAGACACTAATCGTCAACAACAAGAAGCCACTCGGCAACAACAGGAGATCAGTCGGCAACAGTACGAGGCCTCCCAAGCCATGCTACAACAGCAGCAGACGATGCTACAACAGCAAGTTGAGATGAATAGACTGTTGATAGAAAAATTGGCAGGAGCCGTGACCGTACCCCAAGCTTTAACTACGGAAAGAACCCAAAGTGTGCAACCATCTGTGAGGGCCACAGTGCAAGCCACGCTGCAAAAGATGACACCTACCGACGACGTAGAAGCGTATCTTGCTGTCTTTGAAAGAATTGCAGAGCGTGAATTGCTGCCTGTGGACCAGTGGGCAGATGTCGTGGCGCCTTACCTAACCGGTGAACCCCAAAAGGCCTACTTTGACCTGAGTGGGTTGGACTCCCGAGACTACGCCAAGCTAAAGGCCGAGATCCTGGCTCGGTTGGGGGTAACCATGCAGGTGCGTGCAGGGCGGGTGCATGCCTGGACTTTCTTGGAAAACCTCCCACCACGGTTCCAGATGCATGACCTGATCCACCTGGTGTCAAAGTGGCTACAGCCGGAGAAGTGCACTCCAGCACAGATCGTGGAGAGGGTCGTCCTAGACAAGTTCACTCGTACTTTGTCGCCTCGTATACAGCGCTGGGTTGGGCAAGCAGGACCTACAGATGCGGACCAGCTGGTAAACCTGGTGGAGCGGTATCGTGCCACTGAGGAGCTGCTACAGACCTCCTCCGGCAGGGGCAATGCCAGGGAGACCAAGACGACTAAAAGTGCGGGTAAGACTGCTCCAGTTACTCGAGATCTGAGGCAGGCGACACAGAGAGGTGACCCTGAAAGGGGGCCAGCAGTTAGGCTACAACGGGGGTCTGGCGACAGAGACCAAGGGCGCATACAGTGTTGGCGGTGCCGTGAGTGGGGACACATTGCGGCTAACTGCCCTCTTACCGTCGAGCCCATGGACTGCAATACCTCCAGGCGTGTTTCTCTATTTGCCCGGTCCGTTCTGGCGGCAGAGAGTGTGCCCGGGACTGAACCACAAATGTGCACTGTCATCATTGGGGGTTACTCAGTGTCTGCCCTGCTGGACTCAGGAAGCCTGGTCACCCTCGTGCATGGGTCTTTGATGGGTTCGGGGATATACAGTGGACGGACTATTGGGGTGTTGTGTATCCACGGGGACACACGGGAATACCCCACCGCTGATGTCACCATAGGCACCTCTTGCGGTGCTATTACCCATGAGGTGGGCGTGGTTAAGACTCTAGTTCATGAAGTCATCATAGGAAGAGACTTTCCATTGTTTTGGGACTTGTGGGAGGGAAAAACCACGCATTGTGCAAAACGTGTTATTATTGATGATGATGATGATGATGATGATGATGATGATGTTGGGGATAACAGGGATCAGGATATAACCCCGAGCCTTATGACCCAGACACCGAGGTACCAGCAGTAGGGGTGACCCCAAGTGAAAGTGGGAAGTTTCCCCTAGCAGTGTTGGTAGGTGACATGGAAGAACCAGAGGAGGGTCCGGATCTGCCGGACTTGGAGGTGTCCCGGGACAATTTTGGGACAGCCCAGCTTAGAGATCCCTTGCTGGTAAGAGCCCGTGAAAATGTTACTGTAATCAATGGGGTCCCCCAAGTTCCCGGGGCTGATACAAGGTACCCTTACTTTGCAGTGAATCAGGAACTACTCTACCGTATAGATAAGGTACGGGGGGAGGAGCTTGAACAGCTGGTTGTGCCTCAGCCCTATCGCCGAACAATATTAGACTTAGCCCATAAGCATGCATTGGGAGGTCATTTGGGCTATGAGAAAACCCTAGAACGGGTCTCACGGAGGTTTTACTGGCCAAGTGTATATCCCAGCGTAAAAAGGTACTGTGAGTCCTGCCCTGTGTGTCAGTTAACGGCCCCTATGTCTCACTTCAGGAGTCCCTTAGTACCACTGCCCATCATAGAGGTACCTTTTGACAGAATTGCAATGGATCTAGTTGGCCCGGTGGTGAAATCCGCTAGAGGGCATCAGTACATACTGGTTGTATTAGACTACGCCACCCGATATCCTGAGGCGGTACCTCTGAGAAACACCTCTGCAAAGGTCATTGCCAGAGAGCTGTTTAACATGTTCTCCCGAACTGGCATTCCTAAAGAGATCCTCACCGACCAGGGGACCCCGTTTATGTCACGGGTCATGAAGGAGATGTGCAAGCTCTTAAAAATTAAACACCTGCGTACGTCAGTATATCATCCCCAAACTGACGGACTTGTTGAAAGATTCAACAAGACCTTGAAGGGCATGTTAAAGAGGGTGGTTAGCCAGGATGGTAAAGACTGGGATTGTTTATTGCCCTGTTTGATGTTTGCAATACGTGAGGTACCCCAGTCCTCCACCGGGTTCTCTCCATTTGAGCTAGTATATGGCCGACACCCTCGTGGGCTCCTGAATATCGCCAAGGAGGCCTGGGAGCAAGAACACACCCCCTACAGAAGTGTTATCGAACACATTGCCCTCATGCAGGATCGGATAGCGGCCGTTATGCCCATAGTGAAGGCCCACTTAGAGCAAGCACAGGAGGCCCAGAGTCGCGTGTATAACAGGTCGGCTAAGGTCAGAACCTTTGCGCCAGGGGACCGAGTGCTCGTCTTGGTGCCGACTGTAGAAAGCAAATTTTTGGCCAAGTGGCACGGGCCATATGAGGTTATTGAAAAGGTGGGGGAAGTCACCTATAAGGTGCACCAGCCCGGTAGAAGGAAGCCTGAGCAAATTTACCATGTTAATTTGCTGAAGCCATGGAAAGAGCGAGAGTCCTTGTCTGCAGTGGGTTTACCCAGTAGGGGTAGCCCGGGGAAGTTCCCCCCTGAGGTAAAGGTCCCTCCCCAGAGTATACCAGGGGTGCGTATCTCGGAAACCTTGTCTAGGGCACAAGGGCAGCAGACAAAGGAGTTTGTCCTGAGGAATACTGATGTGTTCTCCGAATTACCTGGGCGTACTTCCCTAGTCAAGCACGACATTGTCACTGAGCCAAGGGTACGGGTACATTTAAAGCCATACAGGGTACCAGAAGCTCGTAGACAGGCCATTTCAGAAGAAGTAAAAAAAATGTTGGAGCTGGGGGTTATTGAGGAGTCAAATAGTGAATGGTCAAGTCCCATAGTCCTGATACCCAAACCAGATGGAACACTACGGTTCTGTAACGACTTCCGGAAATTAAATGAGGTGTCAAAGTTTGACGCCTATCCAATGCCAAGGGTGGATGAGTTGATAGAGAGATTGGGACATGCGAGATTTTTCTCTACACTAGATCTGACGAAAGGGTATTGGCAGGTACCGCTCACTGACCGTGCTAAAGAGAAGACTGCATTTGTCACCCCTGAGGGTTTGTTCCAATATGTCTGCCTTCCCTTTGGACTACATGGGGCTCCTGCCACATTTCAGAGATTAATGGATGTCATCCTTAAGCCCCATCGCAGGTATGCTTCTGCTTATTTAGATGACGTCATCATTTTTAGTGAAGACTGGGAAAGTCACCTACCAAAGGTGCAAGCAGTAATAGACTCCCTCAGGGCTGCAGGTTTGACTGCAAACCCCAAAAAATGTGCGTTGGGTCTGGAGGAGGCGCGTTATCTAGGGTACATAATAGGGAGAGGTGTCATCAAGCCCCAGGTCAACAAAGTAGAAGCCATCCAAAATTGGCCAAGGCCAGTGTCACGGGAGGCCGGCGGCGCGCTCCCCGCTTGCAGCGCCGCCGGACCTCCGTATCCACGGAGCGAGGACGCGACAGGCGTCCTCGTCTCCATAGTAACGAGAGGCGGGGAACGTCGGGCGGGCTTCCGGATGCTGTGCGCCCGGCGTCCCCGCCCCCCTAGACGCGAGCAGTGGGCGGTTCTGAGCGCTGGCCCGGCAAGCCAGCGCTCAGAGTTATTGTATATTTAGTGTACTGGGTCATGTGGCGCTGGCCACGCCGCATGACCAAACTGTTAGCATATTTGAGCGCTGGTCACGTTTGGCCAGCGCTCATTATGCAAATTAGGTCATGTGACGCTGGCCCCGTCACATGATCCATTGGAGGGCTTTTTAAAGCAGGCTAGCTGCCCTCTCAAATTGCCTGTGATTTGTTCTCCTTTGATCAGTGCTCGTGCGACCTATTGGATTAGATTGGATTTAGAACTTCGGATTTTGGACTTTGACCTCTCTCTTGTTTCACCCCTGGCTTTGACGTGACCTCCTGTGTTTGACCCGGCTTGCTGACCTTCCACCTTCGTGTTTGTTCTGTCTGTGTTTGTCCGTCCCTTTGTTCCCTTTTCCTTCCTGCGCACTTATCCAGTGTAGGGACCGCCTTCGTGGTTGTCCGCGGCTGCCTAGGGCCGACTGAGGCAAGTAGGCAGGGAAAGACGGAGGGGTGCAGTACAGGGCTCACCTACCCTTGTCTCCCCCACGTGACAGAATCACAGGCCTTATCTCATGGAGCAGTTGCGGGCCCTCACAGACCAGGTTCAAGGAATGGCTCAAGCTATCCAGGATCTGGCCGAGAGGCTCCAACAGCAGGAGCAGCTTCAATCCGCTCCAGTAATGGTTCCCTCCACCTCTAACCCTATCGTGGAGCCCCATGTTAAGCTGCCGGATCGGTTTTCGGGAAACCGGAAGACCTTCCGCTCCTTTAAGGAAAGTATAAAATTATATTTCCGGTTACGCCCCCACTCCTCGGGTTCCGAGCAGCAGCGGGTGGGAATAATTATTTCCTTGCTGCAGGGTGATCCGCAGGAGTGGGCCTTTTCGTTACCCCCCTGACTCCCCAAGTCTGCTGACTGTGGACGCGTTTTTCCTGGCCTTAGGCCTATTATATGAGGAACCTGACTTGACCGCGGTGGCCGAGAGTCAACTCAGGGACATTCGGCAGGGTAACCGTCCAGTAGAGGACTATTGCGCGGAGTTTAGGAAGTGGTGTGTCTCTTCTGGATGGAATGACCCAGCCTTAAGAAGTCAATTCCGGGTGGGGCTGTCTGACCAACTAAAAGACCTTCTGGTGTGTTATCCCACTCCTGACTCCTTAGAGGCGACTATGACCTTGGCCATTAAACTAGACCGACGGGTGAGAGAGAGGCTGAGAGAACGTTCTAGCATTCCTCAGGCGGCCGTTTTGCCTGAGATTCCTCTTCCGAGTCCATCGCCTGCCAGAATTCCGGAGGAACCCATGCAGTTAGGGGGGACCATAAGGGACCAAAGACGCCTGAAGGGAGCCTGTTTTTACTGCGGTGAGATGAACCACTGGCTCCAGCAGTGTCCCAAACTTCCACCTTCTAGGAGATCTCCGGTGGGAAGCAAGGTAACTCCGACGGTGGTAAGAAGGAAAGTTTTGCTACCTATTTCTGTTACCTATGGTCAAATTAAGGGGGAGGGTCAGGCATTTGTTGATTCAGGTTCTGCCGTTAATTTTATTAATTTTGATTTCGTACAAACTGTTGGTATTCCGCTAGTTCCTCTAAGGGAGGTAATTCAAATCATTGCCTTAGATTCCACCCCATTGAATAATGGGCGAGTGGAATTTTGTACTCCCGAGGTGTCCCTAACGGTGGGGATTTCTCATACTGAGACCTGTTCCTTCCTTGTCCTAAGGGATTTACCTGCTGACCTCGTTTTAGGTCTGCCATGGTTACAGGACCACAACCCCGTGATCAACTGGCCTGCAGGAGAATTAGAGAAATGGGGAGGTGATTGTTCTAAATGTTGCAAATCAGTATTGCAGTTAGGAGGTACCACTGAGTCTCTGATCCTGCCTGGATATATCAGAGATTTTCAGGACGTATTCTCCATGTCCGAGGCTGAGTTCCTCCCTCCTCACAGGCATTATGATTGTGCCATTGATATTATTGAGGGTTCCAAGTATCCTAAGGGCCGTATTTACAATCTCTCCACTCCTGAGCGGCAATCCATGAGGGACTATCTTAAGGAGAGTCTGGCCAAGGGTCATATCCGGCCTTCAGTTTCCCCCATGGGGGCCGGATTTTTCTTTGTGGGTAAGAAGGATGGAGGATTGAGGCCCTGTATTGATTACAGGGAACTTAACAAGGTCACGGTCAAGAACAGGTATCCGCTGCCCCTTATCCCAGATTTACTGAACCAGATTCAGGGCGCCTGCTGGTTCTCTAAACTGGATTTAAAGGGAGCTTACAACCTGATTAGAATCAGGGAGGGGGATGAATGGAAGACGGCCTTCAATACTCCTGAGGGTCACTATGAGTATTTAGTAATGCCCTTTGGGCTAAGCAATGCACCCGCTGTGTTCCAGAATTTTGTCAATGACATTTTTAGACCTTTTATTGGGAGGTTCATGATTGTCTACATTGATGACATCCTTATTTTTTCTGCGGATTGGGAATCTCACGTTTCTCATACCAGACAAGTGTTAGAGGTGTTACGTGAGAATAAACTATTTGTCAAAGGGGAGAAGTGTATCTTTGGCGTTCAGGAGGTGGCCTTTTTAGGATACATTTTGACCCCTTGCTCTTGCAAAATGGACCCAGTTAAGGTGCAGGCCATCCTCGATTGGGTGCGACCTTCCTCCCTTAAGGCGCTCCAACGATTTTTAGGGTTTGCGAACTTCTATCGCAAATTTATTAAAAATTTTTCATTGGTGGTCAAACCAATTACAGATCTGACTCGCAAGGGAGCGGATCTAGTTAATTGGCCCCCTGCAGCTATTGAAGCCTTTGAGAAGCTAAAACAATGTTTTACTATTGCCCCTGTGTTAATCCAGCCTGACCAGAATGAGCCCTTTATAGTTGAGGTGGATGCATCTGAGGATGGGGTAGGGGCAGTGTTGTCCCAGGGATCCTCCACCCTAACTAACCTTAAGCCATGTGCTTTTTTTTCCCGCAAGTTCTCGTCTGCTGAGAGGAACTACGATATCGGGAATAGGGAGTTATTGGCCATTAAGTGGGCATTTGAGGAATGGCGTCACTTCCTGGAGGGGGCATTACATCGCATTGTGGTCCTCACGGATCATAAAAACCTTATGTTTCTAGAGTCTGCTAAGCGTTTGAATCCCAGACAGGCGAGGTGGGCTTTGTTTTTTACTCGTTTTGATTTTTGTGTTACCTTTAGACCAGGAAGCAAGAACATTAAGGCTGACGCTCTATCCCGGAGTTTTCAGGCATATCAGCCTCCTGACGTCCTTCCTGAGCCCATCTTGCCGGCTGACATCATCGTAGCCGCTACCTCGTCTGATCTGGCATCTGAGATCTCGACAGCACAACATCTCGCTCCCACTGGTACCCCAATGACAAATTGTTTGTGCCGGCTCATTTGCGTTTGCGACTGCTGGGTGAGTGCCATAACTCTGTATTATGTGGACATCCTGGTATCAATGCCACCAGGGAGTTAGTCTCTAGGCAGTATTGGTGGCCATCCATTTCCAGGGATGTTCAGGCTTTCGTAACTGCATGTAATACTTGTGCCAGGTCCAAGAATCCCAAGACTCGACCTATGGGCGAGCTACGTCCATTACCCATACCTAGCAGACCATGGTCGCATTTGTCCATGGACTTTATCACGGATTTACCTTGTTCTGAGGGTAAAACTGTGATTTTGGTTGTGGTGACAGTTTAGCAAGATTGTGTATTTTTTCGTTGAGTGTTACCTTTTTAGGTGCGGCGGGGGGGTTGGTTTGGGTGGCTGGTGCTGTGTGCGTAGTGCGCGGGTTGCCGGTGGGGCTGTGGGTCTGTGGTTGCGCTGCTGCTGTGGCGTGGGTGTGTGGTGCTTGTTGCGTGGCGGATCGTTGGGTTGAGCTGGGAGTGGTCATCGTGCGTAATTGCGCGGTCGTACAGCACACACTTCGCCCCACTGGTGGATTCTGGGTGTCTGGCGATTAGGTGACGAAGTACGTGGTGTGATCTATGTCTGTTTTGCTGCGGTACTCTGCGGTGTTGTGAGTTTGGAGATGGCTATGTTAGCGGTGCTGATGTTCTGGTCTGGGTGTTTTCAGTGCCTGGTGTGGTGTGCAGAGGTGGGCCTACGCGTCTGGGTTAGTGGTGGGAGTTCTAGGTGCTCGTAGGCTCATGTGTGTTGGATGTGGTGGCCATACTCCATGTTCCAGAGGTTCAGGCAGTTGTGCGGTGTACTGTTTAGTCGCGCGTTGGTTGTGATGGCATGTATTGCTACGCTTTGGGTGTGAGGGGTCTCCAAGTTGTAGTCGCGCGGTCTGAGATCTCGATGTCTATGGGCGAGTCTATCGGTCTGTGTGTGCTTGGATGAGCCGCGAATTGTGGTGGTAGTCTTATGTGTGAGATGCCAGGTCGCATTTGTGTCGTGTGTGTGTGTGGATTCTTGGCTTTAGATGGTACCGGGATTTTGATCTTTGTTTGCTGGAGGGCGTAAAACTGTGATGTTGGTGTTTTGGTTGGTTGAAGTGATTTTTAGCACGATGGGTTGGATTTTGTTCCGTGTAAGTGGAAGGGTGTTTGCTGTCTTCGCTGGTGCTATAGGGTGCTTGGCGTCTTCGTGTTGTCTGGGTTGGGGGCTGGTTTGTGTCTGGCTGCGGTCTTTTTTTGATGTGCACATAGTGGTAGGACGCTGCGATGGGTTATATTCCTGGGGAATATTTTTCGGACAGCGGGGTTGCAGTTTGTGTCTAAATTCTGAGAGCTTTCTGTCGAGGATTGAAGTATCCTTTGCTTTTTCGTCCGCCTTTCATCGGAGACCAATTTGGTCAAACTGAACGTCTTAATCAGTTCGTTGAGCCAGTAATCTCAGTATGTACTGTTGCTGATACCGCATTTGTGGGCCAGTATCCTGTCTGCTGGCCGAGTTCGCGATTTACTAACGTGGTGAATTCGTCTTCTGGGTATCGCCGTTTTCTGCACATGGGGTTTCATCCGCTCGGGTGCGGGTTTTGTGCTCGCGCGTTGTTGCGTGCCGCAGCGTGGTTGCTGCGCGTGGTTCCTCATGAGGCGTAATGTGGCGTGTCCGGTCGCTCAGGAACTGTGCACAGTTGGCACAGCGTGTTGCAGGGGCGTTCGAGATTACTGGAAAAAGCCAAAGGAGTTATTCTTAAAAAAACTTAAGGGGCTCGTGTAAGAAACGGGTCTAGAAGGGTGTTGTGAATGTTCAGGTGGGGATCATGGTATGGTTGGTTGTGCGAAGGCTGAATGATCGATGGGTTTCGCGGCGCGTGATTGGTAAGTTGAGAATGTGATTGGACCAATACTGATGTAGGTTTGAGTGGGTGGATTTGCGCGTCGCGTATGTTGTCTTATTTAAGGTCACCAATAGCGTGGAGTGGCGAAGTCGTTGGCGTTGCTCGGATTTGAATGTGTCTTGACAGTTTGGCATTCCTTTCGGTATGGTTCCAGCATCGATATGGGAGGCTGTTTGCAGATGTGCTTTTGTTGCTTCGAAACACTATGTTGCGTTGGTGTTGCTCGCTGTGCCGCTGATGAGATTGTCGCCGCCTCCGGTCGAGGTGGAGGGACAAGTGGAGCCGAGATTTCATAGAATCATTGATGTTAGGGGGTGTGAGGGGCGCGTAAAGAGTGTTCCTTTCAGTTACCTGGTACTTTTGGAAGGGATGCGGTGGCCGAAGAGGAAGGTCTTGGGTGGCGTGCTGGTACCAGGTATCATGGGCGGGATGATTTGGTGTTCTGCTTGCTGATGGTTGTCGGGAACGATTCAATGTGTCCTTTGTGGCAGCAGTGTGTCGTCTTGATAAGGTCTCGTGCGCTCCCTACGTCTGTAGTGTGGTTTGGTGTGCCGGGAGGGGCGCCGGTCCGGGAAGTGGGGGGGTTTATGATGGTCTATGCGGGGTGAGGGTTCGTCGCTGCGTGGCCTTGTGGCCTCGAGTCGGGCCTGGCGTGCGTGGGATTCGTTGGGGGAAAGCGCGTCCGGTACCTGTGCCGTCATGCCCTGAGCGGACGTGCATGCCTGTTGTCGACAGGCTTGTTCTGTCTGTCTTCATGAGTTGTACTGATGAGGCGGGGTGTCGGGTCGGGTTCGCTGGGTTGGGGTTGTGTTGGGGGGCGTTGTCCTGGAGCTGTGCGCCCGGTGTGGGGTTTTGGGTGGTTGCGTCTCCCGGTGTGGGGGGCGTGCTGCTCGCGATGTCTGTGGAGGGTGGGTGCGGGTTAGTTTTCGAGTTGTGGGCTGGGTGGGTGTCTGAGCGCTGGTCGATGCTGTTGTAGATCCTGGGCTCGGTGCAGTGGTGGCGTATTGTTGCTGTGCGAGGGGGTGATTTGTTTAGTAGTGTGTTGTGTTTAGTGGAGGTTGCTGTTTGGGTGGTCATGTGTGTTTGTTGGTGGTGGGGTCTGTGTGTTGGGTGGTGGTTCTGGATGGTTGGTCTGGGCGTATGGGGTGTCGGTGTGCGTGGTCGCATCTGGCTGTTGTGGATGGGACTCGGAAGTGGATGGTTAGTGTGTTGGATTGCGTGGTCGAGATTGAGTGTATGATGGGTCGCTGGTGGTGTTTGGGTGTGGGTGGTCACCTTGTGTTTGGAGTCGGCGGTGGGTGTTTGTTGTGGTGGTGCGCAGTCGTCGCGTTCATTGTGGTATGTCGCGAGGAGGACTTGTGGGGGTGTTTAGGGGGATCTGTTCGCTCTGTCGCCTGTGTTCTGTCTTATGTGGAGTTCCAGTGTGGTCGGGCTGTTTTTGAGAAGTAGTGTGCGTGAGTGTGGCGCGTCGTTGTCGAGTATGCGTGTTGTGTGGTTTGGGTGTTAGCGCGCTTGTATCAGTGGATGTCTTCGTGGTGAGGCGCTGGGTTTGATGTTTATGTGTTTAGGTCGTGGATGCTGTAGTGACGTGCGCTTAGTGTGTGTGGTCTGTTGGATGTGTCTTTCTCTCGATTGGTTCACGCGCGCCTCTTTGTGTGGTTGTATTGCCTCTTTTCTGGGTTAGTGTGTGCTTCCGCGGCTTGTCTCGTAGTTCCTTGCGGTGGGGTTGGGTTGTTGGTGGGCCTAGGTGCTCCTGTTGTCTGAGTGTTTTTGTGATGTTGTTCTGTCTGTGTTTTCCGTCTTTGTTCCTTTTCCTTCTGGCACTTTACGTGGTAGGGACCCGCCTCGTGGTTGTCCGCGGCTGCCTAGGGCCGACTGAGGCAAGCTAGGCAGGGGAATAAAAAAATAAGACGGAGGGTGCAGTACAGGGCTCACCTACCCTGTCTCCCCACGTGAACAGCCGTGATCCAAAAAGCAGTGAGAGCTTTTCTGGGTATTGTGGGCTTATTACCCGGCAGATTATCCTTAACTTCGCCACATAACGCAGCGCCATTGACAGACGACCGAAGGGAAGTAGTGGGCGTTGTGCCATGGGTTAAATGGATGTGAAGAGGCTTGAGGGGGCATGTAAATGACTGAAAATCTAGTCCTCTGTAGATGAGCAGTGTGACTGGCTGCGTCACGTGCCTGGATTTCGACGTGAAGACTAGTTTGTGGTAGCAGGGGTTTATCGACAACCGAGTGTGCGTGTTGTCTACGTACGTTGCAAGGGCTAGGGTGTCAGTGTGTAGGTGTTGCCAAGAGAGTGTGGGCGGTTGGTATGGTACATGACGGCCATCACCTCAAGTTTTAGCAGTAAGTATTAGCATCCCCAGAAAGCGAACTAGCAGCAGTTTTGTGGAACGTGAGATGTGTGGCGATGACTAATGGTCTAGAGAGCGCTGAAGTAAGTATCTTGCTTAGGTGGGTTTCACGTCTAGGCTAGTGACCGGACACTCTCCTCTCTCACTCGCTGGATGGCTAGGCGAGATAGAGAGAAATCAAGGGTCGCGAGTGGCTTGCGGGGTACTGTTGTTGGCATGGAGGTAGATTTCTGTTGAATTTTCGCTGGGGGTTAGAGGGGAGGTGACAGCAGGTGCGGTGGTAAAGGGTTGCGAATGGGAACGCAGATGCGCTAATCAAGGACACACTGTTCAATGGCTAGTGTGAGGTTGTCGCGGTTGTTTTTTGTTGGTGGAGTGGGTGGTTGGTTGGTGTGGTTGTGCGGGGTCGTGGGTGAGGGGTCTGTGTGTATCGCTGTCACTGTGGGTGTGGTTTGCTGGTAGCTGAAAGGGGGAGGCGTATGTGAGAGCACTGAGGGGTTAGATTCTTGTGATTGGCTCGGTATTCGTTTTTTCCTGCGGTTTCAGCGTCTAACTACTGGCCTGACAGAGGAATGAGGAAGGTTGCATGGTCTCCCAACAGGGAGACATTGGTGAAAAGCGCCAGGTAGAAGCATGATGGGGCCTCCAGCATAAAAAGTGTTCTGTGGAGGACCATGTTGTTTGATATAAGTGTGTTTGGGCCCTGGTTTTATTGGGATGGATGATACGTGGTGGGCAGTGGGGGTCATCTCTCCCACTCTTCGCACTCCGGGGTGCTTGAGGGTGGTTGGAGTCTAGGCGTACCAGGGGTGTTGTGTGTGTCGCGGGTGTGGTTGCTGTTGTGGGTTGTGGTGTGGTGTTCTGTGTGGGTGCTACGGGTGGCGTGAGGCTGGTAGCCCATTATTGGCAATGCGGTCCGTAAGGATGTTTGACTTGCGCTAAGTTTTGTTGCTAGCTGGAAGTAGGAGTTGGTGGCCTTGGGTTTGCAGCGTAGGTAATGCTTGTCAGATGTTGTGCTTGCTTGGGCCTCAGGTAGAATAACTGTTTGGAACGGCTGTCTTGAAGGTTTAATAATTGGATACCTTGTGACTTGAAAGTGTATAAGTGGTGGATGGGACGGTTTGGTTCGTATTCGGTTGAGTGGCTGTAGCTAGACCACTATATGGTGAGTGGGATAAGCTGTCTTATGTTTGAGAGGGAGGGTGGCTGGAACTAGCAGGGTTTAGTTTGTTGTGCTTGAAGCGAAGCGTATGTTATTCTTGTGTATGTTGTAGAGCTGTTGAATGAAACGCAAGGTGCAAGCCTTGTCGATGTTGGAGCTTTATCTGTTCGGATTGTGAAGCTGCTGTTCACACGCTGCTATACTTCGCCTGGCACCGTGGCGTATGTCGTGTGGGTGGTGAGTCTGTACTCTGTCCCCATCAGCCTTGAAGAGGATTGGGTTGGTTGCCTGTTCGTGTTCGGCACGGCTGTCGCCTTAGGGTCCAGTGCCTCTCTAGAAAGTTGGGGGTCAGACCCGTTGATGTTTGGGAGGGCCGTCTGTTCCTGATGGATTTGCGCCTTGATGTTAGCGGAGTTTTTGGTAGGCAGGTGCAAGGTAGGAGGCTTTGGTGGCAGTGGCTGGCTTGTAGTGTTGTGCGTATAAGTCAATGAACAAGGCCAGGATTGTTAAAGTGTGAACATAGTCTCTTGTTTTCTAAGGATGCGACATGAAGGGGTGGGTGTTAGTACGAGTGGTGTGGCGTAATTCGGGTATAGTGAGTGTTGTTGGTTCGTAAAACACGTTCCAGAAATAGTTACAGTGCAAATCTCCCAGATAGCAATGTACAGATTTCAGCGTGATGTATGAAGAACATAGTACCCTTGCTCTATCTCTTCCAAACGTCTATCTCTCTCCATACAGAATCTGTTCTGTGGCTTGGGTATCATTATTGTTGCAACTGCTGGCTGTAGTTACACTGAGGATACAGGGTTACTGACAGACTGACCTGGGCAGTTTGTTGTGGGAGTGTCATAGTGGGATATCGTGTTGTCTATACCAATTATGTCGCCTCGCATGGACGGTGAGCTGTGTTCAGTTTAACTATTTACAGTCCATGAGTGCGCGTTACTTGGTACTACAAATTGCCAGCATACATATTCGGGGTGGTGGGACCTCGGTTTTCTTAATCTCACTTGGTCTTCTTGAGTAAACATGGTAAGGTGCATGATGCGTTCAGGAAGGTCAGAGGGTGAGCCAGGTGTAAAAGGGTGAGTTGCGCTTCTGTTATACGTTTGGGTGCAGTCGTGTGAGTGTTCAAGTAGATGCCTACACTTCAGCACTAGACTAGTGTTAGACTTTTGGTGCGGTCGTAGGGGTGGTTCGTTAGATCCACCATTGAACTTATTAGCGGGAGTCTTGGTGCATGAATGGTGCACGTAAACAGCGTATGTTGCGGGTACATTTGACATCGTAGTGTATGAACATGAGTATGTGTTATAATGACATTATTAGTTTAGCATGAGCATAACGATCATATAGTGTTGCGTAGACGGCATCAGTGTTCCAGTTCCTTGATTTTCTTGTGTAGTGTACTGTGCGTTCATCGGGGTGGAACACAGTGTGGGTGGGTGTCGTTGTTCTTGTATTGCACGCCGCGCGTGGGGTGTTGGTCAATAAACGCCATCTTCAACCAGATGTTTGACACTGGAAGACCTGGAACCTGCAGAGCAGCAGGTAGTGATGAAATGAAACCCAGCAGTAGGACAGGGAAGGGGGTCTGTGGATAGCCTGCAAAGTGATCAATCCATGTAAGACAATTGGAAGGGATTACTAACCCTAACTGGTTGAAGTAGAAAAAAACATATTTTGTATACATATATTTTATATATGTATATTGATACAACTTGGTTCCAGTGCAAGCTCTCTTTCCAGTCCTTGAGACCGGAAGTGTAAACCCATCTGTGTCACGTTGAAACTGCAGCCATTCATTGAAACCTGTGGTGAAATATGTCCTGAGCGTCGTCGTTATTTGTCGCTTGTGGGGTGTCTTAAAGGTGTCCTTTACGTTGTTGGGTGCTGTGTTCGTGTTGGGGTTGGGTTGTTGTGTGTGTTTGTTTTTCGCTGTGTGTGTGGTTGGTTCTGGTGGGTGTGGGTTCGGTATGGCTTGTGTTGTGGTGGGTGTGGCCTTGGCGGTGATGTGTGGGGTGTTGGGGTGCCGTGCGTTGGTGTGTGGGTGGTTGGTGTAGGTGGTGTTTGTGGGGTTGTTGTCGGCTTGGTGTTGGGGGTCTGTTTTCGCGTTGTGGTGGTCTGGGTGTGGTGGCGTCGGGGTGGGTTGTGTGTTTGGTTGGGTTTGTTGTGTTTTGTGATGTTGTGGGTAGTGAGGGGTTGGGTGGTTTGTGTTGTTTGGGTCGGGTGTGTGTGTTTTGGGTGGGTGGGTTGTTTTGGTGGGGTGTGGTTTTGGTTGGGTTTTGGTTTCTTGTCGTGTGGTTGTGGGTGTGGTGTTGGGGTGTGGGGGTGTGGTGTGTGGGTGTGGGGTTGTTTGTGGTGGTGTTTGGGGTGGGTGCGTTGGTGTGTGGGCGGTGGGTTTGGTTGTTGGTGTGTCTTATCGCGTGGTGGGTTTGGGTTGGTGTGGGTGGGCTGCGGGCGTCGATTCTGCTTTGGTGGCTTGGGTGGGGGGTGGGGTGTTTTGGTTGTGGGTTGCGTTTGTGGTGTTGGTTGGTGGGTGTTGTGGGACTGGTGTTGGTGCGTGGTGGTGCTGGGGGTTAGTGCGCTGCGGTTTGTTGTGGGGGGGTGTGTTTGTGTGCTGTGCGGTCGGTCGGTTGTCTCGGTGTGCTGGGTTTGTGCTGTGGGTCGTGTGGTTTCGTGTGGGAGTGGTTGGCTCTACGTAGATGTTGCGGGGTATTGGTGAATGTGGGTGGGGTTGTGGGTTTTGCGGTGGGTTGGTGTGCCGTGTTGGGGCGTGCGTCGGTTGGGGGTGCCGTTATGTGTTGTGGGCTGCTTGAGTGTGTGTTGTATTTGTGTGTGCGTGGTGTGGTTTGTGGGATTGGGCGATGGTTTGTGCGGGGTGGTTGTTGGTGGACGAGGGCGTCTGGTTGGTCTGTTGATTTGTCATAAGTGGGGGTTGGGGGCCTGTGCCCCGGTGTCCGGTGTTTTCTGTTTGTGCTGTGTTGGGGTGGGGTTGTAGGTGTTGGGTTCTCGTTCGGTGGGCCTCGGTGATGTGTTTGGTGGGGCACCTTGTGTGTGGCGGGGTCGTGTCCGTGCTGGTTTGTGTGTGGTAACGTTGGTATTCGTCGCTTGGTTGTGTGGTGTGTTGTGGGTTGTGTGTCAGTTGGTCGGGGGGGGTGGCGGCTGGGTGGGGTGATCATGTTGTTTGTTGTCGCGGTGTCGCGGTTGTCCTGGTTGGCGCTTTCGGGCCGGTGCTGTGGGGGTGGTGTTGCTTGTGGCGCGTTGTGTGGGGTTAGTTGGTGGTTGTGGTTACGCGTTGTTTGTGTTAGTTGTGGTTTCGGTGGATGGTGTGTCGGGTGGGCTGTGGTGGCGTTTGCGTCGGGTGTGGTTTGTTGCGGTGGTTTGGTTGCCTTTCGTTCTTGGATTGGGGTGGGTGTCGCCGGGCTGGTGGGTGGTGTATTTAGGCATTTTGGAACACATAGCTTTTAGCTAAAATAGAGTGAATCAAAACTGAGTGGATTTCTTCTTTTTTTTTATTTCCAGCCCTCTATACATTTTGGGGGGGATTGGACAGCCACTTTAAATACATAGAGTGAGAAATATGCAATAATGTGGAATACCTGAAAGGAAAAAAATCTTGCTCTTCTACTGTACTATACAGCACACATCCAATTCATACTGTACATGAATGCTGGCTGTTTCCATGAATAAGTATGTTAGGTGAAAATTATCATATAAGTAAAACTGATCATTTAAAAATACATACATGGTATACATGTTGGGACTCAGGGTTGCAAAGTTAGGGAAATATGTGACTGCAAACTTCTCATAAGAAATATGAGTACTCACTTTAAGTGTGACTTTTCCATCTTCAGCAGTTACAGAATCCCATTAAAGCAATGAAGGTGCAACATTAAGTCAATAATGTAGAAGTTAAAGCTTCTAATGGGTAGTGTGTTTAATAAATTGTGCACATTTTAGAAAGCATTACATTTATACGACAAAGTTAATGGGTCTTTGAATTTTTTTTTCTTTCAAAGTGACTTGATTGATAAAAATAGCTAAATCTTTAACTGCCTCTATAATAATCAGCACATCTTTAGTTGTATTTTTCCTCACTGAAGGGCCAATGGAACTTACAGTATACGCACAGGCAATAAGCCATAATCGATTTCTAGCCTATAGAATTTAACTGGGATGTTTCCCTTCTTTTATTTTTCTTAACTCCTTCCTAACACAGACATTTAACGTTCTTCATTTCATTTATACTCCCATTTTCTGAGAGCATAACTTATTTTTTCTATCACATAGGGAAATCAGAAGTGTTTTTGAAGGACAAGTTGTACTTTCTATATAACCTTATATGTTTGCCATATGATGTAATGGAAGTATTGGAAAGGACAATTGCGTATAGATAGAGGCTGAAAATCTGCGGGGAAAAGAGCTAAGAGTGTGGTCATGTTGTTGTTAGATTTGGGAGTTGTTGCGCTGATTTTTATGAGTAGATGTTGCGCCTCTGGGCATCTGGGGTATGATTGGTTTGGCTGCTTACAGTGACGGGAGGGCGGTCAGGTAGCTGATGTGAGGGTCGTTTTTCTTGTGTATGTGGTTTTGGAGCGGGAGTTCTTGGTGTGCTGGTCTTCTATCGTGCGTGTCGGTAGTTCTGGCTCGCTATCAGATGTAGTGTTGGTCGAGAGATATAGTCTACCTGAGAATTTTTTATTAAGTGGTGTTGTGATAGAGCATTGGATTGATTTTATGAGTTTGATGGGAGATAGATCTTATAATTGGAGAGGGAGTTTGGGTGACATTTTGCCGTTGTGATTGCTTGGGGCTATCTCTTATTTAATGTCGTGATCTGATGTTGTGTAACTCGATGTCAGAGATTCTTGTTTTATAGTGTTGTAGTGTAGGTGTATCTCAATAAGTGGTGCTGAGATGTCTGATTGGTGGGGCAGATAGATGTGGTACGTGAGGCCGTAGGATCGGTGTTTGGTTTGTTTAGAAGTGAATGTTTGGTGCTGGCTGCGTTGTGACATGTTGGCGTGTTCTAGTTTTCGTTAGGGTAGATGGTAGGTAACTTAGGCTGTTGATATAGAAAAGTGATAAGGAAGACTATTTTTAGTGTTGGTAAAGGTGAGAGCGGGTACTTGAGATAGTGGGATGTTGTGCGCTGTTATAAGAGTTGAAGTGTAGATTTTCTAGTATGTGATTGGGTGGGATTGTTAGATTAATGGGCGAGATTGTGTTACGTTATCGTTGAATGTCTGAGGTGAGAAGTGATCTATAATATGGTTAGTAGGGACTGTGAAGCAGTCTGTGTAGTTCTTCAGACTATGATGGTTTTAGAGATGTGGTTGTTGGACATTGGGTATTGGGATGGGTGATTTGATGGATATGTGAGAGGTGGAGCTTGGTTGATTCGAGCGCAGGGTTGTGCGCGGTGATCGGCTCGGCTAGGTGGTCTGGATGTGGGGAGCGACGTTAGAGGGTATCTGTGAGAGCTGTGGTTAGTAGTGAAGGAGGCGTTGGGTATCGGTGTAGGCGCGGATCCTCTGCGATGTACTGGGATTGGACGGGCTAGTGATACGGTGTACGCATAGGTTGGGAGTGTGTATGTGCGAATATATCTGAGATGTGTGGTATGTGAGATGATAGATGCGCGTCAGCGAAGATGTATGTTAGGGGAGTTAGTTCTCGCTTAGTGATGTGGAAGGTAGCATAGAGGACTTGTTGTATTTATAGGCAGAGGATGTGGGTGTAGTGTGCGGGTGTAATTACATACCTTTCATGGATGAGTATCTGAATCGTAGTCTGATTGTTGATTCTTGTTACATTGTTGCCGCTCATCAGTAGATATTTCTGTCGAGAGTACGTGTGGTTGTTGACAGGCCACGGGAGTCGGCTCGTGGACCTCTCCATGGGGTATGATGTTGTGGAGTTTGTTTCGTCTTCATTGTATGTAAATTGAACTGTATGCGATATGTTGAGAGCGCTTGTTGAGGTGGTTGTCGAGAATAGATGGACCGGGCTGTGGTTTGTATTGGTGTCGTGTATTTCTATTAAGTGAGGGGATGAGTGAGTTTGGCTGGCTGTGTATGGGCTGTCGCAGTCGTTAGAGGTTGGGAGTGGAGTTTAATAGTACGCTGTAGGGGTGGCTATCTTGCCGTTGAGGTGTTAACTACGCCGGCGAGTGATGATGGGTCAGATAAGTGATAGTTGCTTGTAAGTGAGTGATCGGCAAGTTCGTAATGTATGCGGCTTAGCGCTAGGATGGTGTTAGATATTATTAAGGCCGAGTACACGCTTTTATACTTTGCTATTGCGGTATCGCCGTAGTGAAGTCGTCCTGATGATTAAGCTTTGCCTATTGATCGTAACTGTCGATGGGTGACGTCGATTAGTTATCTGAGTTGTTGGTGGTTGCTCATGGCGATAGTGTATGGAGGTGCTGGGGTTCGTTCGCTTGTGAGGTGGTTGGTCGTGCTCGTGTCGGGTCATGTTGTGTTCATGTCGAGTGTATCTGCGATGCTGTGAGGAAGCTAGATGGCGGTTGATTGTTGTGATTGATTGAGTTGTGATATGTTATCTTCTACTGGGTATTATGATAGTGAAGAGGAGGCTGTGCGATGCGCGTACAGTGTGGGCGATGAAGCTGTGGGTGTAACATAGTTTTAGGATGTACATCGCTCGATAAGATTGTAGGCAGAATGTGTAGTACTGGGGTGTAGAATTGTGTTTATAGGCATTCAAGTGGTTCGATTATCGAGCCAAAGTAACTCCGTCGATGTCGTGTCTCCTCAGTGCGTTGACTCGTGGGACGACGCACGTCGCTCTGAGATAGTGGTTTGTTATGTGCTAGATATAGAGTTGGTCGGGAGGGAGGACTTGGGTGGAGCGTTGGGTTGAGGGATGTTGGTGGCTCCAGGCTGTCAAGGTGGTGGAGATGCGACAAGTGCATAGAATCCGTCATCGCGTTCGTGTGGATGGTTCTCAGATTTATAGCTCGGCCTGAGGTTTTCGGGCGCAGTTTGTGTCGTGGCGCTAGTTGTGTTACTTCTTATAGCTAGTGACGGCGATTGCGTGAGGTGGTCTATGTGGGCGGGTTGATTGCACGTGGTCGGTGTGGTGTCGTTCTCTGATCGTGTACGACGTGCCGAGGGCCGTGCGCTGCCGAAGATTGTTCAGCAGAGTGAGGCTGGTCCACCGGAGATAAGGCGGTATAAGGTGGGTTTGTCTGGGTGACCACTCTCGCTCGTGTCGTGAGGACTTGGGTGTGATAGGCTAGAGTCGTTCTATTGGAGTATAGAGAGGGATTAGAGGAGTGCTAGTCTGGTGTGTTGTATTTTGGGCTGAACAGTAGATGGGTGGTGGGCATTTACGAAAGTATGGGTGTTGTCTTTTGTGTGGTATGGGTTGTGAGTTGTTGATCTTTTTTAGAGCATTGCTGGCGTGCGTTTGTGGCTAGGAGTCGCCTGTAATATAGGAATGTACTTGGTTAGAGGTAGGTTGATGTGTTCGGGGGTACGCTTGTTATGTTGGGGTTCAGATTCCATTCGAGATCACTTTTGGCTTTAGCAAATAATGCATCGATAGGTGAGTAGCGTAGGGGCAGAAGTATAAGATTTAGCTTTATGCGTACATGATGTAGACTGAGAAGAAAGTACGCAGTTAGCTCCTTTGTGTGTGCGATTAGGACGTTGTTGTTTTTTGGTCTATGACCTGGGAGTGTGTGTATGTGTTATGCGTGTGGGGGAGCGTATATCACCGGTGTAAGAGGATAAGGAGCCGGTTTTACTAGTGTTGGTGGCATCGAGTACCGGTATTGTACGTTGATAGTCGGGGCGCGTGGAGAGGATGAGGCGATACTACAATGTTAATCTAGATATTTGAGCGACAGCTTTTGGTTGCTGTGGTGTGATTAACGGGGTGGTGATCTATGGGTCTAGTGATGGAGTGTCGTGCTGGCAGTAATAGGTTGTTTTTGATGTATGATACCTGCCATAGTCTATGACTCGTGGGTGCTGGGCTGTCGCGACCTTGAACACAGATTAGAAGAGGTAGCTGAAAAAAATTGTGGTGTCATTGTTTGGGAAGAAATAATTAAATAAGTGTGCATGCGTGTGTGGTGTCGTTTTGTTTGTCTGAGGGTGTTATCGATCCTCTCCGGAGATTAGGGAGGCGAACATATGCATGGTGCGGTTTCTGTAATGGCGTGTACTTTGCGCAGTCGTTGTTCCTTGTGCGGAGTGTAGAGGGTAGTTCGCGGAGTGTGATGGTCTCCGTATGCGGTCGCGCTCGTCGTCGCGTTAGTGTCTGATAGGTGTTCTATACTGGTCTTGATGCGAACGGTGTGTAGATGGTGTAGACGCTAGGGGAGAATGCTAACTATGTGTGGTTAGTGGGTATTCGGTGTATAGCAGCGGCTGACTGGGCGCCTATGTAATCGCGTCAGGCCTGGAGCTATAACCGTGGTAGCAGACATTCGCATGGGTCAGTTGAATATCTGATAATGAATAGTTCTGACTGTGGTAGGTTAACTCGTAGTAGCGGGTTCTCATTCTTATTCTGGGATTTATTTAGAATGTGTCTGGGTGAGAGTTAGTTGATAGAGATATCCGTGCTAGAACGTGGCTGTGTAGTCTCAGAGCTTCTGATGCGGTGACTATAGTAGAGACCTTCGTTATTCGTAAGTTTTGGGTAATGTGTGTAGAAGCTTTCCTTTATATAGGGTTGTGCAACAGATATGTATCGGTTGGACACGTAGAATCTATTAATGAAGGATTGGGCGATGTGTTGTGTTATGTAAACCTAGTGTTCTTGTAGCCGGATGTCTGTTCGTGAGGTGGTAAGAAAGCTTATGCTCTGTCTGTGCGTCGTATACTTATTGGTTGTATCTTGTCGGTCTCTCTGAGAGTGATGAGGTTAGACATGTTTTTACTGTCGTGATAATACGCGGGTTGGTGTGCTATTGTGTGCCGTGTCGGCCGAAGATGTGATCTTGGGGGGTGCGGTTTGTCTCGCCTGTGGCGCTAGTTGATGATTGAGAGAGGTGGTGAAGCAAGTGTGTCTGCTTGGTTTACGACGAATCGGTCCTTGTACCGTCGTGGTCTTAATTCTCGACTACGGTAGTGTGATGATGCCGAAGTCTATTGGTTCCTTTTAGCTGCGTGATATTAATTGGTGTCGGTAGGGGTTCGTATGGTTTTGGGCAGCATGAGAGTAGTATAGATAGTAGGTAGGGATAGGTAGGCAGGTGATGAATGTAGCGGTCAGTTAGTCTATTCGTAGTAACTGGATCGTGTGGGGTATGAACTTAGTAAAACTAAGTGTGGCTGTTATTAAATTGTGGCTGCAAATTTTTGGCACACTACATCTATGATCAGCTGTGAGTTAGTGTTTTACTCGCTCTGACAGGATGTCAGACTGGAGTCATATGTGTGAAGTTGTTAAGATTTTCGTCTTGTTGAAAGCAATTTTGCTAATTTTGGTCACCGAGAGTACTGTGGCAGGATTATATCTGTGTCAATGAGGGACAGATGTGTGAAGTGTAGCTTAGACAAGAAAATGAGCATCTTAAAGGTTATTTGGTGGCAGAGTGCAGGTGGGAAGCATCACTGGGATTGTCGCAGTGGGAGAAAAACATCTACTTGGAAAATGTGTTTATTGACTGGTGATGATGTGCTTTGTGGTGGAACAATGTAAATAGAGTGAAACATGGAGGTGTTCGTTGTAGCAATTTTATAAGAGATAATGGTTGGCGGCATCGAGTTACATTAAGCTTGTGGTCGGTGAGCACGTAGGATCTGGTGGTTTTATATCTGGGTGGGGGGGTGGGCTTGTATCTTTAGAGCACTGTAAATTTATAGTTAATTCGGATTTGCTGACAGAGTGTTATTGCATGTGTTGAAGTGCCAGCTCCCTCTGGTACGGATCCGTATAGGTTCGTCCGCGGTGTCTGTCTCTCGGCCAAGGGAGAGGTGGAGCTCTCTGTATTGTGACCGTGCGCGACGTGGATCGATCACAATCTGTGTGATTCGGGGAGGATAATCGGAGCGTTTCGGGGTCTGAGCGCTGTGTGAAGTGGAGTGCTATGTTAGGTGCTTGGACCATTAGTCGTGGGCTCTGTAGAGCCTGATGGACTGCTCGGGACATTTTCTGTTTCACGTCGTCAGATAGTGTGGATTTATCTGTAAGGCTATCAGACATGGAGTGGTAGTTTAGTGTAGACGCAGTTCTGTGCAAATGAGTCACCTATGAGCGAGGAGCTGGGCGGTGTAGGATAGGTGCTTTTCGTGGGCTGGATTTCACGCGCGGTATAGCTAGTAGCGACAGGTGCGGGGTGTGCTGTATGTGTGCTGCTCTATGTCAGCAATCAGGTCGATATGGGGCACTGACAATTGTGATAGGCCTTAGTGTGCTCCTGCCTGGCGGGCGGGCGAGTAGCGGCTTAATGGTGTGGTGGGCGGGATGTACTACAGTCGTAGAGGGGTAGGCTGCTGGTCGAAGGCGAGCAAGCGTGGACTTGAGGGAGGAGAAGAATGGAGAGGCTGTTCGATGGTCGCCCCGGCTTGTTGACGCTTCGGCATGTCATTATAGATAAGTCGGGGGGTCGTAGAGTATACGCTTTGAAGGATCGAAATGCAGAAGGTGCTTAGTGTGGAAGCTGAACTAGAGGAGGGAGTTGGGCAACTGTGAGGAGAGGCCCAAACTACTATTTGTGTTGGGGGGGGTTAAGATCCCCGTATGGTGTTCGTAGGGAATCAAAATATAAATTAGTGGTGGCTTTTTCGTTTGGTCTCACACAGTGGGAGAATGATTTGGTCATGAGGGAGTCGTGTATAGCAGGCGGTGTTATGCGCTAGATTTTGGTCATCTGAGTGTGTGTTTCTCATCACGTTAGTTCGGGTACTGATACGATAAAAGTATAGGGTGGAAGCTAGAGTGCTCATCTATGATACGTCGTTGGTGGGAGACCAGCATAGATGGTGTCGCAATCGTTATGTTGTAGAGCAAGCTATGCAGATAGAACTGCGAGGGCAAGAAAACTTGCGAGATCTGCGCTTTCTGCACATCTAGTGTGAGCAGTATAGTCTGAGTGAGAGATGGATAGAGGAAGGTTGTTTGTTTTGGTGGTGTGTGTATAGATGTAAAGCCGTACCATGCAATGGGAAGGCTAGGGTAGGATGGTGTGAGCGTGATAGCTGAATGGGAGGTGTGTATTCTGGGTTTTGTGTATTCGTGGAATGATATTGGCATGGAGATACGTGGAGCGCTGGAGGGAAGTGAATATGCAGAAGGTGTTGACATTGGCAGTTGTGCGGTGTTGGGTTCGGTGTGGTGTGTTATATCATTTCTTGGGAAGATATCTGGTGTACGATAGATCTGGGGAGTAGCATAGTTAGGAGGTGAGGGTGGGACTGAGAATGTTATTGTGTTAGAGAGTATGTTCGGATTTGTGGTGCGGAGTAATTATGAGGCACGTTGCGAGAGCAAGACAGTGGAGGTTAGGTTGGTGTTGGTAGTGGATGGGGTATGGACTTGTTGATGATTTTTGTACTACACACAAGTCTTGGTGTAATTTAGCACGTGTCGTGATCTTGACGAGGGATATGGCTCGAATGTGTACGGCATGTGCGTGTGGGAAGGGATGTATAGGGTGTGTATCGCAGGTAATGTAGGCTCCTGGAGCATAGATAGAATAAGATCGGCCGGTATATATCTTCGGAATAGGATGGTAGTATAAGTAAGAGATGCTTGGGGGTAGCATTAGGAAGCGTTCGTAAGGGATAGTAAGGTATAGTATCGGTTATAAACAAAGGGAAAAGCGGGAGATTTATGCATTCGCTCTCTATGATTTGATACTAGTGAAGAAGGCAGCTATGGTTGCAGTTTCAGTTTTGTCAGGTTCTTCAACCATTAGCTTTACACAGTTATGGTGAATGTGATGTAGTTCATAGATCGTGTGCTGTCGTGATAGAAGTGGGCTATTCTGTGCTATACGGCAATGATCGGGAGGGCTATTGAAGAATTAGTGCTGTAATGGTGGTGTATATGTTAGGGTCCTAAATAAAGATTGTCTTGACTCATCAGTCGTGGCATCGGGTGCAGACGATCGCGCTGACTTTGGGATTGCGTTGAAGTTGTGGACGGTTATTCGGAACTGAATGCTATTACTATGGGATACTTCTGTTACGCACGGAGCTGATTGCCTAGTGATCATTTGGCTAGATGATACTGTGTAGATGAGTTCTACTGTCCAGGGTATTGTATCTGGCGAGAGACTTTAAAGACAGTTTTATATGGAAGGCGTGGGGTATATATGAGTGATAGGGCACGTCAGAGGTGTGTGGAGTCTCGAGTGGGGCGAGTATGTGAGATGGAGTAAATGGTTTGGAGCTAGTGTGAGATGCGGCGTTTTCATTTGAGTAAGGAGTAGCTGGGGGTTGTGGTGTCTGAGGTCAAGATCTTTATAGAGGAGACAAGGCACCATAGCTGGTGGTATTCGCCAGCAGTTGGTTTGATGTACAGGCTGGGTATTGTTTTTGTATATAAGCCGATCATTGATAAGGACTGGTGCGGCGGTGGCTGGGTTTTATGGAAACATGTTTTCTAGTGTTGTTATGGTACGGTTTGTTTGTGGTGTGTTGTAATCGCTTTAGTATTTCTGGGGTAGCGTAGTGCGGCCCTGGTATTATGTGGTCGTGTTGGTATTCTTATTATCTGGTTGAGTCATGGTGTTGCGAGTGGAGAGAGATGTCCTATTGCTCGTGGGTGCTGGGATGTGAGAAAGCGTACGTGAGGCGTTATGAATTCTTCATGTTTGCGGGATATGGGGGCAGATCAGGAATATTTCGGGCGTGCGATAGTAGCCCAGAAATTTCGGTAGTCTCTCTCGGATGCTGTCGCATGATCTGGAGAGACTACCGTACTGACACTGGGCTTTTATGGATTTATGTGGTCGACTTGGGGAGGCTGAAGGGGAGCGAGTGGTGTCGTCTGATGCGAGTGCAGGTTAGTATCTCAGATTTGGCTGCGTTGACGTTGTTCTTGTTACGGAGTATCGTTATTGTGCGTTATTGGCTTCTGGCGGTCCTAATCAGTATAATATATGTAGATTGGGGTGCTACAGTTTGGGATGTGGCTGCTCAGCCTGCCGGTCCTTAGCGTGCGGTAGTGATCTGTGATAGGTGCGGCCGTCTTTGGGCAGTATTGTGGGCGAGTTCTCGCTATTCGATGTTAGAGGAGAGTGGCGATTGAACTCAGTGTCTCGGTATGAGGGTCCTCGCTGGGTTCTGGATCTGTCTGAAGGATGAATATGGGGTGTGCGGAAGGAAGTCGTTAGAGGGTGAACTGGGGTCTCGTTGGGATGGTCTGCCGTTTGTCCTGGTTGTAGACTTATTGATGCGTTGTGACAAGCGTATATAATGTGTATTAATCAGATTCTCGGGTGTGGGAGCTGTCTTGAGATGTGGTTCTTATTACCTCAGTGGTATGATCTGTGCTTCTGATTCATAGAGATATCACGCGTTCGTGTGGTGCGTGTTAAGAACAGAAAAATATACGTAGAGGGTAGTAGGGTGGGCTACCTCGCTTTGTGCTGATGGGAAAGTGGAATTGGGTACGGCCGGAATGGTGTTGAAGGTATATCTTGCTCGCCTGCTGAGTTGGGTGAGCTTGGCGCGGCGCAAGTCGGGGGTGTTGTTGTTTCCGGTTATTCGAAGATTGTAATTTCTTCGGTATTCAGGTCGAGGGTAAAAACTTATAGACTTATTAGTAAGGCGCGTAATAGGAGCAGTGCAATTGATGGGTGATAGGCCTTTGCTTGTTAGTTGGTGTGGACGTTCGTTAGGCGGGTTATGTTCGCGCATGGACAGTTTGGATTTGCATGCGGCTTGAGTTGGGGTTTCTTGTTATCGTTCGTTAGCGGACAGGCGGTTGATTGTGGTCGTAGCGATGATGTCCTTAGTGCGGGCGTATAGATTCTCTTGAAAGTCTTTGAGTATATTAGTCGTCGGAGTGTTTTGGTTGCGCTCGAGATTGTGGAGGCCCGGAATAGTGGGCAAGATGCGATCAGAGTGCAGATTGATGTGTGCCTTCCGTGATATGTGGCTATTGATAGTGGGCTGGATGATATGATAATAGGAGCGTTCGTATGTGTATCTGTGGTTTGGTGATAGTGGTATGCTGGTGGCTGCAGAGTCGCGTCTTTAGGAAATTCGGTAGTAGGCTGGAGTCGTGGTGAGCTGAGTTATCAGTGGCGTTTCTGGTAGCGGCGAGTTTGTGGGCGCTGAGCCTCATGGTGGGAGATGTTTCAGGAGAGAGCAGGAGAGTTGGATAGATTAGCGGAGATGCGGTGTCGACGCGGTCTGGTAATATGCGCGGTTGTTCGGATATGAATGGGAGGTGAGTCTGGAGAGTCAGGGTGGGGATGGTCGATTGGGATTGCGGGGGATCGCGCGTTGAATGTAGCGCGCTGCGTACGATTAGGGCTCAGATATTGTGCGTATGTCTATGCTTTCTTTAGTCTAATGTGTGCTTTGTGAGTTTAGAGAGTTGTTGGTGAGTTTAAGAAGTCGTGTCTTGTGTGGTGCTGCGCTGGGATTGCAGTCTAGGAGCGAGATTTGATGTGAGTTGTACGATGGGGCATGGGGTATAGATAGGGGTAAGCCTATATACTGATTTTGAACGGTATCGCATAGCTTGCTGTTGTAGGTCCGTTCATCTATGACGATGGGCTCAAGGGATGCAGATCGCGTGCAGTCTCTTTAGTGTCTAGAAGTCATATACTATTTTAATAGGATTATCTATGATTCGTCTGTTTGCTATTCACAGGAGGCTAATTGGTGGTAATCGGAGTGCTTAGTTGGTTGTGGTAATGCCGGATGTGCTTGCAGTTATCGTGTGTAATTGGTTGCGTGTTTCGTCGGTTTCGCCAGCAGTGAGGGTAATCAAGAGAGTATAATGTCGAGTCCGGACGGCAGTGGGTATTAGTCGCGGGTCGGCGGTTAGTTGTTGGTCGGTCTGCGATCGTTGGTTGTGATATTCGGCTGTATGTTTCTATGGCGGTGTCGCGTCGTGTTGTTGCGTGTGGTGGTGGGGTGCTTGGCATGTACGTTATGCTGGACTGCTAAGAGGTTAGGGAGTTGCCGTCGCCTATGGTGTCGGCGGGGTCGAGGTGGTGGAGCGTGTGAAAGTATTTAGATATCGTGTGGGATTGAATTGGGTGGGCTCGTCACACGGTTTTCTGGGCTATTACTTAGTTAAAGCTCGCGGTTTGTACAATTCTTGGTGGATGTGTGAGGGTTCGGGTGTTCTTGGAGATGTGGGATCGTGGTTGGGAGTGTGCTGGTGATGGGTTTTAAAGGGTGTATGGACTTTAAGTGGATTAGTTGGAGGTTTTGCTGTATTTGATGAGATTGGTGAAGTGTGATTAATGTGTGGTAGATATCAGGTGTGTGGTCGCGGGCTGGGGTGTCGGTCATGTGGTGCTCAGTCGTGATAAGTATGATAGCGGGTTGCAGTTATTGGAGTACTGGGTGGATGGGCGAAGGTGTGGCGGGACTGGAGGTTATTGGTTACGGTTGGATCGGCGACGATTATGGAATGCAGGAGTGAAAGAAGAATCTTCGTATAATGTTATATGATGATGTTTGGGAGTGCTGGATAGGTGATGGACGATGTTATGATGAGAAGGGTTAGGAATATTCTGTGGGGTGATAGGTGGTGACCGTTGGAGAGTCTGTAATGGAGGCTGGTACGGCGGGAGTGAAGGGGCTGTCGGGGCTTTTTGTGGCGTTACGAGAATAAGTAGTGTCGGATGTGGTGGGTGTTGTACAGTTGCTATCAGGCGCTTTTATACATAGGCAAGTTGAGCTCTGTGGCGGCGCTTAGTTGTTAGACATATTGCTGTTAGAGTATCATTGTAGGATTGACAGATAATCATGGGATAGAGTTGGAGCAGGAGGAGGTATGCCTTAGAGTGGTGGTGGGAGTAGAGTGGAGGTTGTATGGGTGAGAGGTGGCTGTTTTTATTCGATGAGGGTTTATATATTAGATGGTGTCATGGTAATTGAATATACCTGGGGTTTGTACGTGGAGAGTTTCTAAGGGATTTAGTAGTCGTGGGTGGAGGTCGATGGTATCGTCTGTATTGTGATTATTATAGTGTGCGGGTTGTGTGGCGGAGGTTGCGGTGACTGGAAGTGTAGTGTGTGTTTGTCCGTGTAACATTATGGGTTTTTTGGGGGTTTTAACAGGGTTAGGGTAGGTTATTAAGAGGGACGTTATAGGTGGCAACGTTTGGTGAGTGTCTAATAGTGGTGCGTTCGTCGGCTGTGAAAGTGTTTGGAGTGTAAACGATTAGTCGGGATATGTTTATGTAGATGGGTTTTGATCGGTGTGTTGGAAGGGATGGATCTGAACTGATGGTGGTGTGATTGAGTAGGTGTAAGTCAGGATGTGACGTTGATATTGTCAGAGGTGTGTTATGGCATGAGTGTCGTGTTTTCTTTAAGTAAGTTAGACGAGTGGTAGGAATCGAGCGTGAGCTAATGCTGGGTTGATCTGGTAGGATGGTTGTCTATGGTTAGTGGGGTACGAGTGATGTGATAGGTCCGTGGTGAGATTGGGGTGAAAGGGGGTATAATGCTTTCGTGGTTGCAGCCAGATTGGGGTCGTCTCATTGAAATTGCAAGTTGGTTTGATGTTGGTTTGAATGCGCGATGGTGTATAGTCCCGTGTGGTCTCTTAGGGATCTTTTTCAATGGAAATTTTGATTGAAGAGAAAGAGTTGCGAGAGGCAGCCTGTAGTGTGTAGCTCGGGCTTTGGTTTAACGGGAAGTGGTAGGATTGATAGAATTTTTGGATGGATTTATTTTACTTAGTACTGTGTACATTCAGGGATGAGAGAGGAGTAGTGTGTGCATAGGGTGCCGAGTCGGGGCGGAGGGAGATATGGTAGCGTTTTACACCGGTATGGGGTTAGCTTACGTGAAAGTTGGCGTTTTTGAGAGAATGGATTTTTGTTTGGGCTGAGCTAGAGAGGGTGGGTGATTTGTTATGTTTTGGGTATATCGGAGGGGTATCTTTATCTTGCGTAGATGGGATAATGGTAAAGGGTTTGTTTACGCTAAGCGGAGCTGCTATTTGGAGTTTCGGATGTGAGTACTCTGACATGGGGTGGGTATTTTGGGTTGGTATGGAGCAATAATGGTGTCGATGCCGGTCGCTGTGGGTGCCTTGCACAAGATTGTGATTCTCATGCTACGTTGGATGCGTGTGGGTTAAGGAGTATATTTTAGAAATAGAGGGGCTTTGTCGTCTGCGGGGTTGGGTATGCTTGTCTGCTGATGTGGAATCGTAGTGGGACTTGGAAGGGTAGGCTCGTAGGGCAGTATTGGATAGAACGTTCTATTGATTGGAAGACTAAGGAAGAGCTCCAATGCATAACGGCACGTGGCCAAGCAACACTTTCCTTAGACAGTAACAGTTGATGGCCTGGCATTAAAGGGTTTCTGTCACCAGTTTTGGGCATATAAAACAGGATGACATTTGCAATGTGCAAATGTCACCTGATGCCCAAACTGGTGATCATTTTTTTACTGGTGCCCCCGTTTTTGAAATAAATCAACTTTTGTCGTATGCAAATGAAGCTTACTAGGTGCAAGGGGCGGTAACCCTGCACCTAGTAAGCGCCGTTTCCCTACCTTTATTCACGCCCCCTTTGTTGTGATAGACAGGGCCAGGCAGCTCGCTCTAGCTGCTCCTGGCCCTGTCCGTGCTGAAAATCCCGCGCCTGCGCCGTTCGGACTTCATTCGGCGCAGGCGCAGTGAGTGCCGATTGCTGCCGGGCTCCCGGCTTCCTCACTGCGCCTGCGCCGCCTTCTCTTCTGGGTGTTCTGTGACGTCATCGGCGCAGGCGCAGTGAGGAAGCCGGGAGCCCGGCAGCAATCGGCACTCACTGCGCCTGCGCCGAATGAAGTCCGAACGGCGCAGGCGCGGGATTTTCAGCACGGACAGGGCCAGGAGCAGCTAGAGCGAGCTGCCTGGCCCTGTCTATCACAACAAAGGGGGCGTGAATAAAGGTAGGGAAACAGCGCTTACTAGGTGCAGGGTTACCGCCCCTTGCACCTAGTAAGCTTCATTTGCATACGACAAAAGTTGATTTATTTCAAAAACGGGGGCACCAGTAAAAAAATGATCACCAGTTTGGGCATCAGGTGCCATTTGCACATTGCAAATGTCATCCTGTTTTATATGCCCAAAACTGGTGACAGAAACCCTTTAAGACAAAAAAAAACAAGCATATCATAGTGCATATTTTACAAGAGCTAGTGATAGTTTTCACTGAGTGAATATTAAATATATAGATTCTGCTCTGATACTATTCTTTTGTGATTTGCAATGTATGTGTATGTTTATTTGCTGATGTTACAAGGTACAAAGAGCTGAGCATAATTAGCAGGAAATATGTAAAATACAAATAAATGAAATGAATGCAAGAGGTCTCTGCCTCAGGAGGTTCTCAACCTAATCAAGTATGTGGGAAAACAAGCAGAATTAGCCGCCTCATTGCATATAACTGTATATGCGAGGCAGAATAAGATTAGAAGCCGTCTTCTCTATCACACACATAGAGGATTTTCTGGTAAATGGCAAAGGGGCAGTGATATTCTATATCCTTCTCATTGAATGGATATTTTGTTAAAGGTTTGGGGATTTTCAACATAAAAGCAAATGAAAATAAATTGCACAAACAAAATACAGGACGGGTAATAGAAACCACTGCAAATTAGATCATCAGAATGTGTCTAAAGCTGGATTTACATGCTCCAACTAGCCACATCCTTCCCAAAAATTGGCTACTCGTTCAGTGGGGGTGAAGAGCTGCATTTAAATGAAGCAATCACCTCCACAGTATGACAACGAGTAGTCGCTATTGCTATCGCTCATCCTCATGCAGCTGCATTGTTTCTGGGCAGCAGATCACTGTTTAGATTGTACGATCTGCTGCCCAACAATGGGGGTAATTTATTAATCTGAAATACGCCTAAATTAGGCCTATTTCAGGTGCAGATGGCAATGGTTAGTTGCGCCGCTATCTGTGACTTTTCCCCGCTAATGCCAGGTCTCATAACTTTGGTGGAGCCAGTCTTTTTATATGTGCCCCAATGTTTCAGATGTCCTCATCAATGACCGTTTCAATGATCTGCAGCATATTTAGACAGATTATAGGGAACAAGCATTCGTAGGAATGTTCGTCCCTGATAATCTACCTCACAATTGGTACACCTTTAGGGTATCCAGTGTAGAAATTGAATCTGCTAAAATAAATGCATCCCATATGTAATCAGACCGACAAGGAAAAAACAGTAAGTGGAAAATAAAGGCTCATATGCGTGCCTACCTTACAAGAATCAGATGACCCTGTTCTCGAAATAGATGTGGATCCCAGAAGCTGGACCCATATATTTCAGACATTTATAGAATATCCTATGGATATGATTTGAGTTTCACCAATCTGTCTGTCATTAGAACGCAGCGGTGAGCACAGGTTCAAGATTCACTTATGGCAAATTTAACATAGTAATAATAGAATTAATTCTCCTATTCTATGAACCAGGGAATTGGCAGGACAGACAAATCAATATGCTCTTCTTTGACTGAAACATTAGGGGGCAAACTGTCATTAATTTAATAGATATCTGTAACATGTAAATGAAAATTTTGTATTGCTTATACTTTCCTGATGTACTCAAGTATGTGCTACATATTTGTGTACATCACCTTATAGGCTACTATGCAGTAGACTCCATTTTTCAGTACAACAATAAAAGAAAGTCATTCTGACCCACTTCTTCTTCTCAATGGTCTGATACTAATGGATCCATACTGCTGAATTCTATATAAGTGCTAAGACGTTCCCCACATACCTGCCAAAAATAACCTCTAGAGGTGATGTGAACAGAGCCTTATATCCTGCAGAATAAAATTTATAAATGTCCTAAGCATCAAGGTCAAAGCTTGTTTCAGGCTTGTTTCACACTAGCGTTATGCTTGTCCGGCAAACTGTTCCAGCACGCTGTGGTTTTTGTACAGCCACCTCTTGCCACGTTTGCCATGCTAGGGCCGCATCTCTGGCCTTTCCCCATTATAGTAAATGGGCCGGAGTGGACATCCAGCAGCACACATGTACAAAAGTTAGTAAGGATCTGGCAGGCTGTTCCCCTAGCCGACAAGCCTAACACCAGTGTGCAAGAAGCCTCCTGCTAAATATTATTTTTCTTAGAAACTTTCCAAGTCCAATACCAATTTTAAATCAGCAACACATTGAAGAATCTCCTCTGCTAACCCTATAAATAACTACTTAAGTAACTGTAGACATTAGACTGATCTCTGCTTTTAAGTAGAAAAATAACAGGAAAGGTGCAGTATGTGTAAAATGTGTTTACATGAATTTTGGGAGGCAGAAACTAAAGCTTCCACCTTCCTCCATACTACCTTCTTCCCCCCTGCAGCTCCGTCCTCACTGTTCCTCAGGGTGACTCCATCTTTGACACTTCATTGGATACTTGCTTGCCTTGTGACTCTAACCAAGGCCCGTCTCTGGGACTGAAACATCAGACTACAGTCACACCAACTGTATTCACACTATATCCTCCATAGATGTTGATCTATTTTTTCCTTTCTGTCTCTGGAATAAAACCTATACCTTGAATAGCATTGTACCTTGGAGTGTGCAGTGGTTTATATATGTATTTGCGACTAATCTTTTCCACGAGCCCCTCACTACGTGAACGATGAGTGCATACCTTACTATATATTCTTTTTAAATGGGTTTTCCAGCCTGTAAATATCAATGACCTATCTTCAGGGTAGGTAATCAATATTAGATAAGTGGAGGTCTGACACCCGGCAACCCCCACTGATCAGCTGTTCTTGGCAGCCGTCAGTGAAAGAAACAAAACAGTGGACAGATCCAAAAGTAGAAGGCTCATCATGCATTGTCTCTGCCGACAGGCTGCAGCTCAGCTCCCATTCTCTTTCCTTTAACATCTGGCCACTACTGTTTTAGCCCACAAAAAAGCACAGCAACATATCCTAGCGACATCACTAATCTTTAAAAATTCTTGATGACATCATCATCATCAACCATTTGAAAATACATGTTACCCTTTTCTGAGTACATATTATGATGCACATTTTTTAATCCAGACTCCCTAATGGTCTAAAGCATAAATGTAAACATGTAACCCTTTAAAGATGAATGATTCTTGTAGAATATACTATGAGGTGTCTTTAACTGGGTCCTTTTATTTATTGATTTATTTATTGTATTTATTTTCAATTTTTTTCTAAAAATGTTATTATTCAAATGAAATACTTTCATGATATGACATTATATCTTGTATAGTGTATATAACTAATAAATTATATATAAATAAATGATATTATTATTCTAGGTTCTTCAAAGTAGCCACCTTTTGCTTTGATTACTGCTTTGCACACTCTTGGCATTCTCTTGATGAGCTTCAAGAGGTAGTCACCTGAAATGGTATTCCAACAGTCTTGAAGGAGTTCCCAGAGATGCTTAGCACTTGTTGGCCCTTTTGCCTTCACTCTGCGGTCCAGCTCACCCCAAACCATCTTGATTGGGTTCAGGTCTGGTGACTGTGGAGGCCAGGTCATCTGGCGTAGCACCCCATCACTCTCCTTCTTGGTCAAATAGCCCTTACACAGCCTGGAGGTGTGTTTGGGGTCATTGTCCTGTTGATAAATAAATGATAGTCCAACTAAATGCAAACCGGATGGAATAGCATGCCGCTGCAAGATGCTGTGGTAGCCATGCTGGTTCAGTATGCCTTCAATTTTGAATAAATTCCCAAAAGTGTCACCAGCAAAGCACCCCCACACCATCACACCTCCTCCTCCATGCTTCACAGTGGGAACCAGGCATGTAGAGTCCATCCGTTTACCTTTTCTGCGCTGCACAAAGACACGGTAGTTAAAACCAAAGATCTCAAATTTGGACTCATCAGACCAAAGCACAGATTTCCACTGGTCTAATGTCCATTCCTTGTGTTCTTTAGCCCAAACAAGTCTCTTCTGCTTGTTGCCTGTCCTTAGCAGTGGTTTCCTAGCAGCTATTTTACCATGAAAGCTTGCTGCACATAGTCTCCTCTTAACAGTTGTTGTAGAGATGTGTCTGCTGCTAGAACTCTGTGTGGCATTGACCTGGTCTCTAATCTGAGCTGCTGTCAACCTGCGATTTCTGAGGCTGGTGACTCGGATGAACTTATCCTCCGCAGCAGAGATGACTCTTGGTCTTCCTTTCCTGGGGCGGTCCTCATGTGAGCCAGTTTCTTTGTAGCGCTTGATGGTTTTTGCCACTGCACTTGGGGACACTTTCAAAGTTTTCCCAATTTTTCGGACTGACTGACCTTCATTTCTTAAAGTAATGATGGCCACTCGTTTTTCTTTACTTAGCTGCTTTTTTCTTGCCATAATACAAATTCTAACAATCTATTCAGTAGGACTATCAGCTGTGTATCCACCTGACTTCTGCCCCACAACTCATGGTCCCAACCCCATTTATAAGGCAAGAAATCCCACTTATTAAACCTGACAGGCCACACCAGTGAAGTGAAAACCATTTTAGGTGACTACCTCTTGAAGCTCATCAAGAGAATGCCAAGAGTGTGCAAAGCAGTAATCAAAGCAAAAGGTGGCTACTTTGAAGAACCTAGAATATAAGACATATTTAAACTTGTTTCACACTTTTTTGTTAAGTATATAATTCCACATGTGTTAATTCATAGTTTTGATGCCTTCAGTGTGAATCTACAGTTTTCATAGTCATGAAAATACAGAAAACTCTTTGAATGAGAAGGTGTGTCCAAACTTTTGGTCTGTAATATATATATATATATATATATATATATATATATATAATAAAGATAAATAATAATGCATTTAAACTATGATACTATACTTTACATGGTATAAATAATTTAGGAATATATAAATATCACCTTCTTCATGGTATCGTTACTAAAATTCCATTATTTTGTATTCTAATATGTTCACTCTAGTATTTGATTTTAGACCATGCTAAATATCTCTGTATTGAAGCAAAGTAGCAGTATCAACATGGTCAGATAAATTCTTTTTATGTCAATGATACACAGCTCTATCATACTCCTGGCATTAGCACATTTCACCAGCAGAGGGCAGAGCATACTCATAATACGCTAACAGATTCCTTCCAAGATGAATATTTTAAACTAGATTAAATACAATTCCAGGAAAGATATAATTAGTAGTAAACAGCAGTAAGAACATGCTGGGGACAGCACTATCTTTAGAAATGAAAGTTAAATACAAGGTCAGTGCTGGAATATTAATTGAATTTTCTAGTAGATGGATTTGGTAAGGGGTATGATATTTTACTGTTAATTCTTTATTAATGCCAATTTGTTTAAAGATTTATTAACCTAACAATGCTAATTTTTAGAATATGTTAAAGGGAATCTTTCACGAGTTTTATGGGGCCCTTACTAAGGGCAGCAAAAACTGGTGAGAGGTACCCTGGCGCGTTTTCTTCAATCAATATGGCCGATGGTCTCTCCGTGACAAAATGTATGGGGTGAGTAGGCATTTTATGCTTTAATCCCTAATTAACGCCCTGAAAGGCCTAATATGACTCTCAGATGCTGGCATTTGAGGGGTTAAATTACGTGGGTGGTGCGATCGCCATTCCCCATCATTGCGCCCACTCCATACAGTGGAATGAGATTCATTAAGAAGTAATTCGTAACAAATCAAATTTGTAATTTGCAATGGTATAGCAAGTATGTGGGTGCAAAATGGCGGAAAGTGCCAAACAAGATGAAATAGATACCAGCAAACATTTAAGATGCTGTTTTTTCATGCAAGGGACCTAAAGCACAGCTTAGACTTTCTTGTTATTACTGTATGTGAACTTATGGTGTAGAGGAGTCAGTAGCCACTGTCTAGGCACTTAAAGGGGTTGTGCAGGAGCTTTATATTGATGCTTGGCTGGGGTCAGACGGCCAAAACCACTGCTGATCAGCTGTTTGAGGAAGAGGCGGCGCCCCATGTAAGTGCTGCTTCCTTGTCATTACACTACACATCTCCCTTGCAGTGGTGGTGTAGTTTAATTACAAGTACTCACTTCATTCAAGTGAATGGAGCGAGTACTTGTAATTACACTGCACTTCCAAGGCTATGGGCATTGTAATGAACAGGAAGCAGCACTTTTACTTCTTGGCGTCCCTTTTGAGTAGTGTTGAGCGAAGGGAGCCTCTGATGCTACATCCAAATTTGCTTTGTTCTAAATTTTGGATTAATACTGTATGGAGACAGATCCATCTCCATACAGTATTAGAATGTCTGGGCTCCGATGAGCCGAAGTCAGTTATTCGCGAAGTCATAAGAGATTTTGTTGAATAACTTCGGTAGTTGATTTTTCAAGTGGAAAACCACTTTAAAACTTGGAACCATCTACTGAAATCAACTTTAAAAATCAAACTACCGAAGTTATTCAACAAAGTCTTGTTTGACTTCACGAATAACTGACTTCGGCTCATCGGAGCCCATACATTCTAATTCTGTACAGAGACAGATCTCCGTGCAGTATAAATCCAAAGTTTTGAACCAAGTGATGTAGCATTCGAAGCTTGCTTCACTCAACACTACTTTTAAGGTTTTCATGACCATAACACTAATATCTAATATATATCCATCAAGATGACAAGGGCCTGCTCTGGTTTCCTATGGTGTCAATATATTTGTTTACTTGCAGATGTTCCAGTTTTAATTAATGCTGTAAATAGAGTGCAAATACATTAAATGATAATTGGGTGAAGGTATAATTATGCTTTGTATAGGCCTACTAATAAGAAAGTCCACCCCCCCCCCCCCTCTGTAATGTGTGCATTCTCTGTGAGTTCAGTACAATCAATACGACAGGTGCTATGTAATGTGTGCTTGCCTTTACTGACCTCACATGCTAAGCATTCTAAACAGATATGTTCTACACATATGTCTAGTTGTTAAAAGAGTCCCTTGAGGCTATGTATTTTCTAGCCTACTGTAAGCTTTTGGAGTCATTGGCCCCTATTATTGCATATTTGCAATATTATTTGTCAAGTCAAATGGTTTTAAGCTTCAAAGACTATGTAATATTATACAAAGAGATCCAGGGTATTCACGTAAGAGATTCTAAACTATTACTATGTTTATTTCAAAAACAAATGTTTCTAATATCTATATGACACATGTGGAAAAGCAACTGCCCCTTGACCTTGAGGGGATAATGCAGTTTGGGTAATGGTTTTAGAGGGCAGTTTTATGCAGACAAGGTGGATGACTGGAACTTATGCTTGGGGATCTCATTGGTGTTTTAATGCTCTCATTAAAACAGATGAGCACCAGAGGCAACAAATGCACCAAATTGGCAGAGATGGGTCTTGATTAACAGTTATTTACACATTCCTACTGTTGTCATTTGAATCCGATGTAAGCCCATCATTACAGCTGGAGGGCATACTCCATTATTTGGACTCTCTCTGAAGCAATTGTAACTGCCCACCAATGAGCACTTTTAACTGTTGGAGTTCCACATAGAATATTCATTTCAAATCTGATAATGTTATCACTGTGGTTCCATACCGAAGCATCTACAAAATGATTTTGCAATGTTTTTAAGAATGAGACATTTCTAAACTTTCTATTACTCAACTAAAGGAATTCAATTCCCTTGTACGGTACAAGCGAAACTTTAAAGGAGTTTTCAGAATTATAATAATATAGTTCCTTCATCTAAAAACAGTTCCACCCAACCGATCTAAGCACCTGTTTAGCCTGAGCTTTGTTCAGGCTTTGAGGAAAGGACCCAACTTCAGCCAGAGTGGGCAGCAGGCTGACAGGGAAGAACTGATCTAAATCTTAATATCTCAGGCTGTGTAGCAGTGAGAGATGTGGTCTTGATTGAAAGCTGACAACCTAAGCTTAAAAAAACACCAGGATTGTAGCATTAGTTTCTCTATTTTGGGAGCTGTGTAACAATACCAAAATTTCTATACTAATATTCATCTCACTATAGTAACATAGTAACATAGTTTATAAGGCCGAAAAAAGACATCTGTCCATCCAGTTCGGCCTGTTTTCCTACAAGTTGATCCAGAGGAAGGCAAAAAAACCCTGTGAGGTAGAAGCCAGTTTTCCCCACTTTAGGGAAAAAAATGCCTTCCCGACTCCAATCAGGCAATCAGAATAACTCCCTGGATCAACGACCCCTCTCTAGTAACTATAACCTGTAATATTATTACCCTCCAAAAATACATCCAGGCCCCTCTTGAACTCTTTTAGTGAACTTACCATCACCACCTCCTCAGGCAGAGAGTTCCATAGTCTCACTGCTCTTACCGTAAAGAATCCTCTTCTATGTTTGTGTACAAACCTTCTTTCCTCCAGACGCAGAGGATGGCCCCTCGTCACAGTCACAGTCCTGGGGATAAATAGATCGTGGGAGAGATCTCTGTACTGACCTCTGATATATTTATACATAGTTATTAGATCTCCCCTCAGTCGTCTTTTTTCTAAAGTGAATAAGCCTAATTTTGATAATCTTTCTGGGTACTGTAGTCCACCCATTCCAGTTATTACTTTAGTTGCCCTCCTCTGAACCCTCTCCAGCTCTGCTATGTCTGCCTTGTTCACAGGAGCCCAGAACTGTACACAGTACTCCATGTGTGGTCTGACTAGTGATTTGTAAAGTGGCAGGACTATGTTCTCATCACGGGCATCTATGCCTCTTTTGATGCAGCCCATTATCTTATTGGTCTTGGCAGCAGCTGTCTGACACTGGTTTCTGCAGCTTAGATTTCTGTTCACTAAAATTCCAGATTATAAAAACATAATTAAAAAAACAATTAAAAAAATTGTACCAATGAAAATGACAAATCATTCCGCAAAATATAAGCCCTCATATGGTTATGTAGTCAGAAAATAAAAATATTCTGGGTCTTGGATTGGGGCGACACAAAAACAAACTATTTTGTTAAAACAAGTGTTTTAATATGCAAGTATTACAGCTTATTAAAGCAAAGCATTCAAAGTGGAATTCAGTCCGAAGGTTAGGAAAACTAATTTTCAATTAATCCAAATGTCCCCGCACTTCGTGTAAACTAATCAGTTTTTCTTAAAATGGTGGCTACACTTGTTACAAAGTGAAAGTAAAAAGCCTGGGAATGCGAAATCACCCATAATGCCATGCAGTCAGCCAATTTGGTAATAGCCATCCCCGATGATGTCACATCCCTATATAACCCTCATCCTGCACTCTCTGCCATTGTCCTGTGAGCTGAGCATAGGGAGAGACGGGGAAAGCGCTCATTTGGTACGGACAGTGTTGCTGAAAATGATTAATAGAAGACAGGGAGAGAGCAAGGGAAAATATCCTGCATCATTTTTATTTATTTATTCCTACATTTACTTATTGCATCAGCCATAAATCTAGTTCAATACCAATAAAATGGAATCTTTTATTATTCCACTGCCACTGTGCCAACCATCTAGTCTGCACCCATTAGGGGGGCCAGGTCTTAATGATGTCCTCATTTTTTGCTGGCTTTCCTTCTTCCAAATCATCCTTCAAAGTCTCCATGTTCTAAAAAAGTCAGCACGATGCAGAGAGAGGAGGAGCTAGATGTTGCTGATTACATATTCTCATCAATATTGGCCTCCCCCTCACCAGACTCTCCCCTCCCATCTATCCTAAATGTAGCAGCCAGGGTCACCTACCTGTCCACCTGCTACTCTGATGCCTCCACCCTGTGATAGTCATTGCACAGTAAATAATCCAATTTAAACTGCTCTCTCCTCTTGTTGTAACTACTGACTTGTCTGTTGCTATGTTATTTATGACTGTCTGTACATGAACCCCTGAACTGTAAAGCGTTGTGGAATATGTTGGCACTATATAAATAAAAATTATTATTATTATTATTGATATTAGATGATGTGAGTATGTCAGAGCTGATCAATATTCTGTGTGAGCTGCTCCATGTGGGTGTACCCTAGGGTAGAGTGGCCTGGGTTTACCTGATTTATAGCAATTCATGACAAATTCATTCGTAACAAATCAAATTTCTTGGCTAACTTTGGTGAAGTTGCCAGATCAAATTTTTCAACTTTGCTCATCTCTCATTATAACAATAAAAACTCCATAAATGTGTCATCATCAAACTACAACTGATCCACACAATAAAGTTATCATGTTATTTATACCACACAACAAACTCCATAAAAATAAATCCTACAAAATAATGCTGAAATAAATCTTTTTTATCTTTCCCCTAGAAATAACATAATAAAAGTTATTTAATGAATGAAACTTTATTGGTCCTTAAAGGGCATCTGTCAGCAGATTTGTACCTATGAAACTGATTGACCTGTTACATGTGCGCTTGGCAACTGAAGGCATCTGTGTTGGTCCTATGTTCATATGTGCCCCATTGCTGAGGAAACTTATGTTTTATTATATGCAAGTGTGCCTCTTGGAGCAATGAGGACATTGTGGTATCACCTAGAGGCTCTGTTTTCTGTGCAGCTACTGCGCCGTCTGCACTTTAATTGACAGAACCAGGCTTGATGATGTTTTCACTGCCTGTAAATAAAAGTGGAGAGGATGCAGCAGTTGCAGAGGAATCAGAGCCTCTAGGAGTGACACCCACCCAAGACAACACCCACATTGCTCCTAGGAGGTCATTTGCATTTATTCAAACATCATTTTTCTTGGCAAGGCAGGCACATAGCAATATAGGAGGTGCCTTTAGCTGCCAAGTGCTTATGCAACAGGTCATCCAGTTTCATAGTTAAAATCTGCTGACAGATGACCTTTAAGGCTAAAATTTCTAAGGGGATAAAATGTGAATAAATCACCTGAGTTGTGTGCCAGCTATATTTACTGGATTAGATGATCTGAGGAAAAAGAGGGGTCAACTCTAGAGATGAGTGAACATACTCGTCCGAGCTTGGTGCTCGTTCGAGCATTAGGGTATTCGCATATGCTCGCTACTCGGGCGAGCATATCGCGATCCTCGAGGAAATGGCATCTTCCTCTTCCTGCATGTTAGGCGCCTTTTCTCAGCCAATCAACACGCAGGAGAGTCTTTGGTACCTCCTAGCATCACGTGGGGCCCCTACAAGTCGATAGCAGGGATTGGCTGGCCAGATCAGATGACCTGGGAATATAAGAATCTGGTCCCGCGATGCTCGTGTCAGATGCCGCCTGCATGAGATTAGGTATAGAGCTGCTGTCTGTCAGGGAGAGTGTTAGGGCCTCAATTTAGATGTTGGTTAGGCAGGAATCACCCACAAAGAACCCAACAGCCTTTCTAAGGGCTACAAGCACGTTTTTTTTTTTTTTTGGTCTCCTCCTGGCTGCTGGCTGGGACTTGTAGTGCAGCTACCGCCATCTTGGCTGCACACTGTTAGGGCGTGAAATTAGAATGTGGTTAGGTAGGAATCATCCACAAAGAACCCAACAGCACTTCTAAGGGCTACAAGCACCTTTTTTTTGGTCTCCTCCTGGCTGCTGGCTGGGACTTGTAGTGCAGCTACCGCCATCGTGGCTGCACGCTGTGCACTGGTGTTAGAAGGGACAGCACGTGATCCACACAGACCCAAAAGAAATTGCCCAAAGTCCTCTCAGTACTCATTTTTGCTGCTGCTGCTGTACCTTGGCTTGCTGGGATCTGTAGTGCAGTCTAGGGAATACGTTTTTTTCTATCATTTCTATACACTACAGTCCAGTGAACAATTACGTAGTGTACTGTACAGTAGTGTCAGTCTAGGGAATACGTTTTTTCTCAGTTATATGTACCTCCAGTCCACTGAACAATTATGTAGTGTACTGTACGGTAGCGTCAGTCTAGGGAATACGTTTTTTCTCTCAGTTATATATCCTACAGTGCAGTGAACAATTATTTAGTGTGCTGTACAGTAGCGTCAGTCTAGGGAATACATTTTTTCTCAGTTACATGTACTACAGTCCAGTGAAAAATGGAGTGGTTTGCGGCAAAATAGCAGCCATTTAAAGACTAAGTTTTTTTCTCAGTTATATGTACTATAGCCCACTGAAAAATGGAGTGGTTTGCGGTAAAATAGTCGCAGTCTAAAGACTACGTTTTTTTCTCATATATATGTACTACAGTCCAGTGAACAATTCTCTAGTGTGCTGTACATCAGCGTCAGTCTATAAAATACGTATTTTCTCTCAGTTATACAGTACAGACCAAAAGTTTGGACACACCTTCTCATTCAAAGAGTTTTCTGTATTTTCATGACTATTTGAGACCAAATTTGAGATCTTTGGTTCCAACCACCATGTCTTTGTGCGACACAGAAAAGGTGAACGGATGGACTCTACATGCCTGGTTCCCACCGCTATTTAAAGACTACGTTTTTTTTTCTCAGTTATATGTACTACAGTCCATTGAAAAATGTAGTGGTTTGCGGTAAAATAGCTGCCATTTAAAGACTACGTTTTTTATTTCTCTACAAGCACCTTTTTTTGGTCTCCTCCTGGCTGCTGGCTGGGACTTGTAGTGCAGCTACCGCCATCGTGGCTGCACGCTGTGCACTGGTGGTAGAAGGGACAGCACGTGGTCCACACAGACCCAAAAGAAATTGCCCAAAGTCCTCTCAGTACTCATTTTTGCTGCTGCTGCTGCTGCTGTACCTTGGCTTGCTGGGATCTGTAGTGCAGTCTAGGGAATACGTTTTTTTCTATCATTTATATACACTACAGTCCAGTGAACAATTACGTAGTGTACTGTACAGTAGTGTCAGTCTAGGGAATACGTTTTTTCTCAGTTATATGTACCTCCAGTCCACTGAACAATTATGTAGTGTACTGTACAGTGGCGTCAGTCTAGGGAATACGTTTTTCTCTCAGTTATATATCCTACAGTGCAGTGAACAATTATTTAGTGTGCTGTACAGTAGCGTCAGTCTAGGGAATACGTTTTTTCTCAGTTATATGTACTACAGTCCAGTGAAAAATGGAGTGGTTTGCGGCAAAATAGCAGCCATTTAAAGACTACGTTTTTTTCTCAGTTACATGTACTATAGCCCACTGAAAAATGGAGTGGTTTGCGGTAAAATAGCCGCAGTCTAAAGACTACATTTTTTTCTCATATATATGTACTACAGTCCAGTGAACAATTCTCTAGTGTGCTGTACATCAGTGTCAGTCTATAAAATACTTATTTTCTCTCAGTTATATGTATTACAGTCCAGTGAAAAATGGAGTGCTTTGCGGTAAAATAGCCACCATTTAAAGACTACGTTTTTTTCTCAGTTATATGTACTACAGTCCAGTGAAAAATGTAGTGGTTTGCGGTAAAATAGCCGCAGCCTAAAGACTACGTTTTTTTCTCATATATATGTACTACAGTCCAGTGAACAATTCTCTAGTGTGCTGTACAGCAGCGTCAGTCTATAAAATACATATTTTCTCTCAGTTATACAGTACAGACCAAAAGTTTGGACACACCTTCTCATTCAAAGAGTTTTCTGTATTTTCATGACTATGAAAATTGTAGATTCACACTGAAGGCATCAAAACTATGAATTAACACATGTGGAATTATATACTTAACAAAAAAGCGTGAAACAACTGTAAATATGTCTTATATTCTAGGTTCTTCAAAGTAGCCACCTTTTGCTTTGATTACTGCTTTGTACACTCTTGGCATTCTCTTAATGAGCTTCAAGAGTTAGTCACCTGAAATGGTTTTCACTTCACAGGTGTGCCCTGTCAGGTTTAATAAGTGGGATTTTATTGACTTATAAATGGGGTTGGGACCCTGACTTGTGTTGGGCAGAAGTCAGGTGGATACACAGCTGATAGTCCTACTGAATAGACTGTTAGAATTTGTATTATGGCAAGAAAAAATCAGCTAAGTAAAGAAAAACGAGTGACCATCATTACTTTAAGAAATGAAGGTCAGTCAGTCCGAAAAATTGGGAAAACTTTGAAAGTGTCCCCAAGTGCAGTCGCAAAAACCATCAAGCACTACAAAGAAACTGGCTCACATGAGGACCGCCCCAGGAAAGGAAGACCAAGAGTCACCTCTGCTGCAGTGGATAAGTTCATCCGAATCACCAGCCTCAAAAATCGCAGGTTAACAGCAGCTCAGATTAGAGACCAGGTCAATGCCACACAGAGTTCTAGCAGCAGACACATCTCTACAACAACTGTTAAGAGGAGACTGTGTGCAGCAGGCCTTCATGGTAAAATAGCTGCTAGGAAACCTCTGCTAAGGACAGGCAACAAGCAGAAGAGACTTGTTTGGGCTAAAGAACACAAGGAATGGACATTAGATCAGTGGAAATCTGTGCCTTGGCCTGATGAGTCCAAATTTGAGATCTTTGGTTCCAACCACCGTGTCTTTGTGCGACACAGAAAGGTGAACGGATGGACTCTACATGCCTGGTTCCCACCGTGAAGCATGGAAGAGGAGGTGTGATGGTGTGGGGGTGCTTTGCTGGTGACACTGTTGGGGATTTATTCAAAATTGAAGGCATACTGAACCAGCATGGCTACCACAGCATCTTGCAGCGGCATGCTATTCCATCCAGTTTGTGTTTAGTTGGACCATAATTTATTTATCAACAGGACAATGACCCCAAACACACCTCCAGGCTGTGTAAGGGCCATTTGACCAAGAAGGAGAGTGATGGGGTGCTACGCCAGATGACCTGGCCTCCACAGTCACCAGACCTGAACCAAATCGAGATGGTTTGGGGTGAGCTGGACCGCAGAGTGAAGGCAAAAGGGCCAACAAGTGCTAAGCATCTCTGGGAACTCCTTCAATACCATTTCAGGTGACTACCTCTTGAAGCTCATCAAGAGAATGCCAAGAGTGTGCAAAGCAGTAATCAAAGCAAAAGGTGGCTACTTTGAAGAACCTAGAATATAAGACATATTTTCAGTTGTTTCACAATTTTTTTGTTAAGTATATAATTCCACATGTGTTAATTCATAGTTTTGATGCCTTCAGTGTGAATCTACAATTTTCATAGTCATGAAAATACAGAAAACTCTTTGAATGAGAAGGTGTGTCCAAACTTTTGATCTGTACTGTATGTATTACAGTCCAGTGAAAAATGGAGTGTTTTGCGGTAAAATAGCCGCCATTTAAAGACTACATTTTTTTCTCAGTTATATGTACTACAGTCCAGTGAACAATTCTCTAGTGTGCTGTACAGCAGCGTCAGTCTATAAAATACGTATTTTCTCTCAGTTATATGTATTACAGTCCAGTGAAAAATGGAGTGCTTTGCGGTAAAATAGCCGCCATTTAAAGACTATGTTTTTTTCAGTGATATGTACTACAGTCCTGTAAACAATTCTCTAGTGTGCTGTACAGCAGCGTCAGTCTATAAAATACGTATTTTCTCTCAGTTATATGTATTACAGTCCAGTGAAAAATTGAGTGTTTTGCAGTAAAATAGCCGCCATTTAAAGACTACATTTTTTTTTCTCAGTTATATGTACTACAGTCCAGTGAACAATTCTCTAGTGTGCTGCACAGCAGCGTCAGTCTATAAAATACATATATTCTCTCAGTTATATGTATTACAGTCCAGTGAAAAATGGAGTGCTTTGCGGTAAAATAGCTGCCATTTAAAGACTACGTTTTTTTTTTCTCAGTTATATGTAATACAGTCCATTGAAAAATGTAGTGGTTTGCGGTAAAATAGCTGCCATTTAAAGACTGCGTTTTTTTTTTTTCTCAGTTATATGTACTACAGTCCATTGAAAAATGTAGTGGTTTGTGGTAAAATTCCTTTTTTTCTCTCAGTTATATATACTACAGTGCAGTGAACAATTCTGTTGTGTGCGGTATAGTAGCCGCACTCTAGTGTTGACACCAACAAATGACCAAGTTAGTTGAGGTAGCAGATGAAGCACATAAAGTTTTACACTGACACAGCATGGCGGTGACAACAGAGTGACCAAGTTACACTCAGGTAGTAGGTGAAGCACATAAAATTTTACACTGACACAGCATGGCGGTGACACCACCAATGCCTTGGTCAGACTGAGATTGCAGTCAAATGGCTGTAGGTGAGCATCCCAAAAATTTTTTTTGGAGTGTCTGAAGTTGACCCTCCAAAAAATTGTTTTGGAGTGTCTGTAGTTGACCCTCCTATAAAATTGTTTTTGAGTGTCTGTAGTTGACGCTACTAAAAAATTTATTGGAGAGAGGGCCTGTAGGTGGCCCTCCGTAAACATTGTTTGTATAGAGCGCCAGTTGGCCCTCAGAAACATTGCCTGTTGGCTCAGCGTTTGTGTGCGAAGAGGAGGAGGAGAGGATACATAAAGAATCTTCATGTTGAGCTGCTTTCCCCCGGTGGAGATTTGCATTCCGGTGAAATCCAGGCTTTATTCATTTCAATAATCGTCAGCCTGTCAGCGCTGTCAGTTGACAGGTGTGTACGCTTATCAGTGATGATGCCACCAGCTACACTGAAGACCCGCTCTGACAACACGCTAGTGGCAGGGCAGGCCAGCACCTCCAAGGCGTACAGCGCCAGTTCGGGCAATGTGTCCAGCTGTGCAACCCAGTAGTTGTATGGAGCAGAGTGATCACGCAGGATGTTGGTATGGTCACCTAGGTACTCCCTCACCATCTTTCTGAACAGCTCCCCCCTACTGGGGACGGGTGACATAGTCTTGCTGGGGTGACATAAAACTTGCAAAGGCCTTGGAGAGTGTTCTCCTTCCAGTGCTTGACAAGCTGCCTGCTCCCCTCTTCTCCCTCACGAGTTGGCCAACAGAACTATGTCCTCTGCCGCTAGCGGTGTCAGATGGGAAGGATAGGTTCAGCTTGTGCACTAGGGACTGTTGATTTTGATTCACTCTCATACGCCTTTCCTCTACAGGAATGAGAGTGGAAAAGTTCTGCTTGTACCTGGGGTCCAGTAGGGTGAACACCCAGTAATCAGTGTTGTCAAAAATGCTTCTAATGCGAGGGTCACGGGAAAGGTAGCCTAACATGAAGTCAGCCGTGTGTGCCAGAGTCTCAACACGCAATAATCTCCTCAATAGGCTGACTCTCCATTTCCTCCTCCTCCTCCAACTCCTCCTCATCAGCCCATACACGCTCAACAGATAAGAAGGAATGAGCATCGGTACTCTCTTCAGTCTCGCCAACAGTCTCCTTCTCTTCCTCCTCATCCTCCTCGAATACGTGCTGAGAAACAGACTTGAGGGTGGTCTGGCTATCAAGCAACGTATCTTCTTCCCCCATCTCCTGTGACAAGCGCAAAGCCTCTGACTTCATGCTGAGCAGTGATTTTTTTCAGCAGACAAAGCAGCGGGATGGTGATGCTGATAATGGCGGCATCGCCGCTTACCATCTGTGTTGACTCCTCAAAGTTGCTTAACATCTGACAGATATCAGACATCCACGTCCACTCCTCATTGTACACTTGAAGAAGCTGACTAACCTGACTACCAGTTCTTGTGGAAGTTGTCATCTGGCAGTCTAGAATTGCTCTTCACTGCTGGTAAACCCTGGCTAACATGTGTAATGTGGAATTCCATTGTGTGGGCATGCCGCACAACAGTCGGTGAGCAGTCAGTTGTAAGCGCCGTTGCAACTGCCCTGAGAGTGGCAGCATCTGTGGTTGACTTGCGGAAATGCGCCCAGCTGCGTCGCACCTTGGTGAGCAAATCAGACAAATTGGGGTAGGACAAGATTGAACACGTGGGCCAGGCAGGTTTTATATGCAGTGTTTATATGGGTTGTTGTTACTTTGGGAAATAGTATTGGTGTATAATGGCACATGTGTGAGCCTGCCGAGTTGCAGAGCCGCCACCAGGTTACTCCCGTTGTCACACACAACCATGCCTGGTTTCAGTTTCAACGGCACCAGCCAAAGATCGGTCTGCGCCGTGATGCCCTGTAACAGCTCTTGTGCGTGTGCCTCTTGTCACCTAAGCTCAGCAGTTTCAGCACCGCCTGTGGGCGCTTACCCACGTCAGTGCTGCTGCGCCTAGAGCTACCGACTGAAGGCGCCGTGCTCACAGATTGTATTTGAGAGTAGAAGGAGGAGGGGTTGGAGGAAGAGGCATATTAAGTCTGAGAAACCGTGACCGAGGTAGGCCCCGCAATCCTTGGTGTGGGCATTACATGAGTGGCCCCTGGGTCAGACTCGATCCCAGTCTCCACCAAGTTAACCCAATGTGCCGTCAGGGAGATATAGTGTCCCTGCCCGCCAGCACTTGTCCACGTGTCCATGGTTAGGTGGACGTTCTCAGTAACCGCACTGGTCAGGGCACGGATGATGTTCTCTGACACGTGCTGGTGTAGGGCTGAGACAGCACATCGTGAAAAATAGTGGGGGACCAAGTACCGAGGGACAGCCACCGCCATCAGGTTGCGGAAAGCCTCAGTCTCTACCAGTCTATAAAAATTATGTTTACTTCATACATAAAATCAAAATCTACAATAAAAAGTGACATTTTTGGAGCGTTTTTCAATTTTAATATTTCTGTTAAGGGTTAAAGGCAGAGGCATAGCTAAAGGCACATGGGCCCTGGTGCGAGTTCAGCTTGGGCCCCCTTTCCCTCAGTGCCTTATAGCAAGGGGCAGAGGTGCACCTAGACTTCTGGCTGCCTAAGGTTAAAATTGAAAGGACCCCCATGACAAATTCTCACCTAACCCTTCCCCCCAGGATTACAATTTAAAACACACAAAGTGACATGATACAGACATCAAAGATCACATGATGTATGATAAATTTAGAGCAACTTTAAGTCTAGCGCTTCTCTCTTGAGATGTTGCTCCACTTTCTACTAGAGATGAGCAGAGTTTTGAAAAATTTAATTCAGCAGCTTTGCTGAAGTTCCACAAGAAATTCAGTTTACCATAGATTAATTTGTCCACAAATTGCTATAAATCAGGTATACCCAGGCCACTCTGCCTTAGGGTACCGCCACATGGAGCAGCTGCGGTGCGATGAAGAACCGTGAGGCCAATTAGCCTGCAGCTGCCTTTCATTTAATAATGAAGACCACACTGTATAGTTGGTTTTCATTGTTAATGGCCGCGTGGCACCTTTGAACAGGGGCTGTACCCACTTCTCCAACCCCAGTGATCTCCTGCCCTACAGGTGCGAGCCCTTCTTCTGCCATCTGCTTTCCTCCTTTTCCACATCATCTAATATCATTGAGAATATATCATCAGGAGCATCTAGCGCCTCCTCTCTCTGCATCTTGCTGACTTTGGACTTTGAGGGATGATTTGGAAGAAGTAAAGCCAGCAAAAAGTGAGGATGGTCATCATTAAGACCTGGCCCCCCTAAGGGGTGCAGACTGGATGGTATTGGTTTGGCATGCTGGCACTGGAATAATAAAGGCTTCCATCTTATGGTATTGAATTACATATCTTAGTATATGGTTGATGCAGGAATAAATAAATGTAGAAATAAATAAAAACTGACGCAGCATAATTCTCCCCGCACTCTCCCTCTCCAATATTCTTCTATTAATCGTTTTCAGCAACACTGTGCCTAGCACATGAGCACTTGCTCTGTTATGTTGATGGGTTTCCTCCCATGAACTACTTGCTTCAGGTCCTTTCACAATATCATCTATTGGGTTAAGGTCAGTACTTTGACTTGGTATTCATAAATTTTAGCTTTATTCTTCTTTAACTATTTTTCAGTAGAACAACTTGTGTACTTAGGGTCGTTGTCTTGCCCCACGACCATCATTTTCTTGAGATTTACCTCACGTATAGATGTCCTGTCAGCATTTGCTGACAAAATTGAGAATTCATTCTTCCATCAATGATGGTAAGCTGTCCTTGCCCAAATGCAGCAAAACATGCCAAAACTCAATGCTACCACCACCATGTTTCCCAAATGGAATGAGGTTTTTATCCTGGAATGCAGTGTTTTCCTTTT
>ONZH01022216.1:0-26387 GCA_900303285.1 Rhinella marina | reverse complement strand
ACACTATGCATCACTAATAGATTTCTATTGTAAACCATATATACCAGGTGTTATACATTTTTGCTATATACCTTTATATGGGAAACTGTAGTCTACTAAACTGTTTCATACTGCTAAAAAGGGTAAACCAATGTGTAACAGGCCAATGGAGGCCAAAATGACATTGTGGACTAAGATGGGTCAATGGAGTCCTTTTCCTGGTGTATTCGTCAAATGTAGGTACTTATCATGTGAAAAGAGTCTTTGTCCAAGTACTTTTTAAGCCTGTGAAAATTCAATTCAATAGCGGTTCATGAAATATTTTGTAAAATCCATTGACTTAAAGCCGATAGTTTACACTACAATCACATCTTGAGTGCTTTATTTTAATCTATTGTGAGGATGTGCAGACAGACAAGTCTCTATGTACACATATTTATTACCCAACTTGCAACTTAAATACCTCATCATATGAAGTTTGCAAGTGTCACACAGACATTTTGAATACATTTACCTTTATTGTATATACTGTACCTTGGAGTGTGGTTTCCCTCTCATCGGTACCATACTGAACCAGTGGTGACTATTTACAGTCATAGAACATGCTCCCATTTTTCTAAAATTATAGAAAAGTGCAGCAATTCATTTCAGTTTTTTATAAGAAAGTTGAGGAACATTTATTGTTTGGCCTACAGTAATTTCATGTGATAGGGGAGCTGTATGGTAAAATAATTTGTGACCATTGGAACTAGATTAAACTGCAAGAATTGTACATTTTATCGTTTGAAATTGCTGATGGGTGTTCACAGGTAAGAAGTCTATTTTTTTCCAGCTACCTTGTGTTCCTGTGATATGATCTTAGATGTCCTGGTATGCCTTCTCCTAACTAGCAATGCTGAAGATTGTAATTTACCATACATGCCACTAGGAAAACTAATCCTTATAGACATAGAGATATTAGCAAGTCAACATATTTAGCATGTGCTAACAATAATAAATACATTGGAGGTATAATAGTCATTTTAGGTGCACTTAACCCTTTCGCGACCGGAGCTTTTTTCGGTTCTGCATTTTCGTTTTGCGCTCCCTGCCTTCCAACAGCCATAACTCTTTTATTTTTCTGTTCACATAGCTGTATGAGGGCTTGTTTTTTGCGGGACAAGTTGTACTTTCCAACGCCACCATTTAATATTGCATACGGTGCAGTGGGAAGCGGGAAAAAAATTCCAAACCGGGTGAAATTGCAAAGAAAACGCTATTCCGCTACAGTTCTACGGGTTTCTTATTTACAGCGTTCGATGTGCATTAAAACTGATCCGTTACTTTCATTCTACTGGTCAGTACGAATCCGGCAATACCTAATATGTATAGTTTTTCCTGCGTTTTCATAGTGATAAACTAATTAGAAAGTTGCCCTTTTTTTTTTTTTTTTTTCCTTGTCAAATCTTGACCCCTATAACTTTTTGGTATTTATGTGTACAGAGCTGTATGGGGGCTCATTTTTTGCGGGACGATCTGAAGTTTTTATTGATACCATTCTGGGGTGTGTATGACTTTTTGATCACTTTTTATTTAATTTTTTTTAGAAAAAAAAAGCGACAAAAAACGGCAAATCGCAATTTGGACGCTTTTTTCCGCCACACAATTCGCCGTATTGGAATTTTTTTTTTTTATATTTTAAAAGTACGGGCGTTTTCGGTCACGGTGATACCCATTATGTCTATATTTATTGTTATTTAGGTATTTATTTTTTACTTATACGGAAAGGGGGGTGATTTGAACTTTTACATCTTTTTTATTTTTTATATATTTTTTAAAATTTTTTTTAAATTTTTTTTGTACTATTAGAAAGCTCATATATGGGCTTATATATTGTGGCTTTTTTTTTTTTTCTTTATGAGCAATTCTGGGTTTTATAGACTCAGAAAGCCATGAATTGCTCATTTCTTATCCTGGCCTGCCATCTAGTGGCCAGAATAAGAATTGCAGTTTGAAAACTGTAATCCTCACCAGCGAGGATTACAGTTTTCATATGGTGTACAGACACCCCGATTGGCCACACGGGGTGTCTGTACACCACCCGGAAGCGAACGCTTCCGGGTTTAGACGCAACTAGATGCCGTGATCACGTGTGATCACGGCATCTAGTCAACCCGGAAGACGCCGCCGATGGAGTAGGTAGCGGCAAGTCTCTGCTGTTAGAAACAGCAGAGACTTGCCGGCCATGACGCCCGCCGCACCCGCGAGCGGGCGCCATGTGCCCGCATCGCCCCAGCGCCGTACATGTACGGCGCTGGTCGCGAAGGGGTTAAATAGCAGTGACAATGGGCAATGTTATTCCTGAAATTTAGCCACATGAAACCTCAAAAAATGGATCAACTTGTGTGGGATGATTGTGCGATGCTTCCTGTTTCTTGATCTGCCAGTTATCAGAGGAATAGAATCCTTAAAGAGGACCTTTCACCACTCCTGACATGCCTGTTTTAATAGCTTGATGCATTCCCCATGTAATAACAATTCTGGAGCATGTATTCTTATGGCTCTGTGTTGTGCCATCCCTTTAATATGTCTACTAGATGTTATGAATGACTTGCTAGCAGTCTGCAGTAATGGTACAGTGGGGTGTGCACAGACTCTCTCTATGGTATCAGTTTTTCTATGTATTTCTATGGGAGCCTCAATATCCATCTCATAGGAATGAATAGAAAAGTAACTGACTTTCTCTCATGTGTCAGTTGGAGATCAGAGAGTTGGTCACACGACACAGCTGAGGATCAGAAGGTAGGGGATAGCTCACAAATACAGTCACTGATGAGAAGATTACATTCACTACAGATTATATCATGCACCTTACAGGTCAGAGAATAATAATTGTTGTGGAAGTGCTACTTTAAATGTCTGTGAATGGTATCGCTGATCAAATACATTAGTCCCAGGTGTCTGCACTTTAAAACAGCAGGCACCCGCTGCGCTCAAGAGTGGCCCTATATTTAAATATCTGACTTCCTCTGTAAATTTACGGTGGGTAGTCGGGAAGGGGTTAAGGTTATATTGATTTTGTATTCTTGGCTTCTATGTCTAACAGCCTATGTTTTTTATTTGATTACCATGGATGCAGTTTTGGATAGAAAGTTATATTTTGCGCTTACTTTGCAACACTATTTTACTTCAGTATTTGAAATGGAAAGAAACAAATTCAGGTGATCTGCATATTTTAAGGCTTTTCAAATCATGAATGCTTTGATGATTTTGTATGACTGGGGCAATTTTCTGCAGATTCAAAGGAAAATACACAAAATGTGCATGTGAGGCTTATTCATAATGGGCGGCACAAATTTATGAGCATTGTTTATTGTGTGCAGAATACGTTTCTTGTTCTACGTACTGCCTGCCTATGCTATATAGTGGAAGGAAGGTCAATGTACTGTGATAATGTTACCATTATCCCAAGATAGGATGTAGTTTACTGTCTGGGGTCAGTTCATCAATTCAACTTCCAGTTCAGAGCAATATTTTAATGGCAGTAGAGAACTAGAAATAAATTGTAATGTAATAAGGGACTTTGGGGTCTTCCTTCAATAGTGGATGTAGTATATGATACCTTAAAGGGTATGATGACCAATTATACCTTAAAGGAGTTTTTCCCATCTCAGACAATGGGGGCATATCACTAGCATGCGCAGACGCCCTCCATTCATTTCTATGGGGCTGCCGAAAATAGGCGAGTTCTGGCTCGGCTGTTTGTGTCTGCCCCATAGAAATGAATGGAAGTGGTGTCAGTGCAAGCATAGTGTGCTCCCATTCACTACTATGGGGAGTGGCTGGACTCAGGGAAATCTGGGGTCCTCCGGCCACCACCTACCCCGCTCTCGGTGTAGGTGTGGCATATTCTAACGATATGCTCCCATTGTCTCAGATGGGAATACCCCTTTAAAATCAACATGCAGCGATCTCCTTTACTGTATGAGGATGAGGGATTGCTATTGCGATCATCCTTCTAGGCAGCAGATCGCTGTTTAGACTGCACGCTCTGCTGCCCAGAAACGGTGATTGATGTGCCTGCACAAATGACTTACCCAATGAACGAGCTCGTTCATTGGGTGATTGGCAGCACATTTACACAGGCAGATTGTTGGAAATGAGAAATCACAGGAACATTCATTCCCGATAATCTGCTTGATACTCGGGCAGTCTAAATCCACCTTTAGATTGCATGTACTGGGCTGAGCTTATAATTTCATGACTCACAATTACTAGCGGTTTGTTAGAGAGACATAAGGGGGTGCTCTATAATAAACTATTGGAAAGCAAGAGACCCACCAGTAAAATTTATTTTGGGGGCCCACCGTATGGATACATTGAAACATGACCTGCTCACACAGCAACAAGATGCTACCAGATGATGGAATATGGGGGTCCCTGCAGCAACATTGAGAAGGTAGGTCTTGGGATAAGAGGATACTGGCTAGCTTTCCTCTATACCTAGAAGTCATGTCATCTCTGATCGTGCCTATAATAATAAACTGGGGAGTTTATTTAACCCTTTCACTCCCGGAGGTTGTTTTGTTTTTGCGTTTTTGTTTTGCGCTCCCTGCCTTCACACAGCCATAACTTTTTCTGTTCACATAGCTGTACGAGGGCTTGTTTTTTGCGGGACAAGTTGTACTTTCCAACACCACCATTTAATACTGCATATGATGTAGTGGGAAGCAAGAAAAAAATTCCAAATCGGGTGAAATTGCAAAAAAAAACGCAATTCCACCACAGTTTTACTTTTTTTTTTATTTATGGCAACCAGTAACTTTCATTCTACAGGTCAGTACGAATCCGGCAATATCTAATATGTATAGTTTTTCTTGCGTTTTGATAGTGATAAAATAATTATAAAGTTGGATTTTTTTTCGTCGCCATATTTTGACCCCTATAACTTTTTGGTATTTATGTGTATGGGGGCTCATGTTTGCGGACCGATCTGAACTTTTCATTTATGCCATTCTGGTGTGTGTATGACTTTTTGATCACTTTTTATTTAATTTTTTTTCAGAAAAAAGCGTAAAAAAAAACAGCAATTTTGACGCTTTTTTCCGTTTCGCTGTTTTCTGTATGGGAAAGAAATTTTTATATTTTTATAATATGGGAGTTTTCGCATATGGCGATACCCATGATGTGTATTTTTTTTTTAACCACTTTTTTTTTATTTTGGGGAAAGGGGTGATTTGAATTTTTATGTTTTTTTTTTTTAATTTTTTTTTAATTTTCAAAAACTTTATTTAAATTTTTTTACACTTTTTTATAGTTCCCATAGGGAACTATAACAAGCAATCATCTGATTGCTCATATCATAGACTCCAATGCACCCTATTACACACAAGGGCTCCATAGGAAATACAGTACTATGCAGCAGTTTCCTGCCATTCACAAAGGCAGAGGCTGCTGCATATGCACTCCGGCTCCTCCGATCGTTACACGGGGAGCCAGAGAAACACCGGAAGCGCGCGCTTCTGGTGTTTGACACGCTTGGATGCTGTGGTCAGGATTGAGCAGGGTGCTTTATGTCATAACTTAGAAGTTTAGAACCATGCTTAGAAGTTTAGAACCAAATCTTTAAATTTTTCACAAAATTTCCAAAACCCACTTTTTAAGGACCAGTTCAGTTCTGAAGTCACTTTGTGAGGCTTACATAATAGAAACCACCCAAAAATGACCCCATTTTAGAAACTACACCCCTCAAGGTATTCAAAACTGATTTTACAAACTTTGTTAATCCTTTAGGGGTTCCACAAGAATTAAAGGAAAATGTAGACGATATAAATCAATTTTTTCCATTAACAAGGCAGGGGTTAACGGCCAAACAAAACTAAATATTTATTACCCTGATTCTGTAGTTTACAGAAACACCCCATTTGTGATCGTAAACTGCTGTACAGACACACGGCAGGGCGCAGAAGGAAAGGAATGCCATATGGTTTTTGGAGGGCAGATTTCACTGGAAAAATTTTAAGTTGTCATGTCACATTTGAAGACCCCCTGATGCACCCCTAGAGTAGAAACTCCAAAAAAGTGACCCCATTTTGGAAACTACGGGAGAAGTTGGCAGTTTTGTTAGTACTATTTTAGGGTACATACGATTTTTGGTTGCTCTATATTACACTTTTTGTGAGGCAAGGTAACAAAAAATAGCTGTTTTGGCATTGTTTTTATTTTACTTTTTTGTTTTAAATTTTTGTTACTTACAATGTTCATCTAACAGATTAGATCATGTGCTACTTTTATAGAGCAGGTCGTTACAGATGCGGCAATATCTAATATGTATTCTTTTTTTATTTATTTAAGTTTTAGACAATAATATTTTTGAAACACAAAACAAATCATGTTTTAGTGTCTCCATAGTCTGAGAGCTGTAGTTTTTTTTATTTTTTGGGTGACGGTCTCAGGTGGGGGCTCATTTTTTGTGGGATGAGGAGTCGGTTAGATTGGTACTATTTTGGGGGGCATACACCTTTTGATCACTTGGTATTACACTTTTACTGGTGTAAGGTGACAAAACCCCTCCTGAGGGGTTATGTCCTGTGATATTTTTGTAGAGCAGGTTGTTACGGACGCGGCGATACCTAACATGTATACTTATTTTTATTTATTTAAGTTTTACACAATAATATCATTTTTGAAAAAATCATGTTTTAGTGTCTCCATAATCTAAGAACTGTAGTTTTTTTTATTTTTTGGGCGATTTCTCTCAGGTAGGGGCTAGTTTTTTGCAGGATGAGATGATGGTTTGATACTATTTTTAGGGGCATACGCCTTTTTGATCGCTTGGTGTTGCACTTTTAGTGATGTAAGGTGACAAAAAAGGGCTTTTCTTACACAATTTTTTTTTACGGTGTTCACCTGAGGGGTTAGATCATGTGATATTTTTGTAGAGCAGGTTGTTATGGACGTGGCGATACCTAACATGTATACTTATTTTTATTTATTTAAGTTTTACACAATAATATCCTTTTTGAAACAAAAAAAATCATGTTTTAGTGTCTCCATAGTCTGAGAGCTGTAGTTTTTTTTATTTTTTGGGCGATTGTCTCAGGTAGGGGCTAGTTTTTTGCGGGATGAGATGACAGTTTGATTGGTATTATTTTTGGGTACATATGACTTTTTGATCGCTTGGTATTACATTTTTTGTGATGAAAGGTGACAAAAAAATGGCTTTTTTTAGCACAGTTTTAATTTTTTACGGTGTTGATCGGGCTGGGTAGATCATGTGATATTTTTATAGAGCAGGTTGTTACGAACGCGGCGATACCTAATATGTACAGTACAGACCAAAAATTTGGACACACCTTCTCATTCAAAGAGTTTTCTGTATTTTCATGACTATGACAATTGTAGATTCACACTGAAGGCATCAAAACTATGAATTAACACATGTGGAATTATATACTTAACAAAAAAGTGTGAAACAACTGAAAATATGTCTTATATTCTAGGTTCTTCAAAGTAGCCACCTTTTGCTTTGATTACTGCTTTGCAAAGTCTTGGCATTCTCTTCATGAGCTTCAAGAGGTAGTCACCTGAAATGGTATTCCAACAGTCTTGAAGGAGTTCCCAGAGATGCTTAGCACTTGTTGGCCCTTTTGCCTTCACTCTGCGGTCCAGCTCACCCCAAACCATCTCCATTGGGTTCAGGTCTGGTGACTGTGGAGGCCAGGTCAAATAGCCCTTACACATCCTGGAGGTGTGTTTGGGGTCATTGTCCTGTTGATAAATAAATGATGGTCCAAATAAACGCAAACCGGATGGAATAGCATGCCGCTGCAAGATTCTGTGGTAGTCATGCTGGTTCAGTATGCCTTCAATTTTGAATAAATCCCTAACAGTGTCACCAGCAAAGCACCCCCACACCATCACACCTCCTCCTCCATGCTTCACGGTGGGAACCAGGCATGTCCATCCGTTCACCTTTTCTGCTTCGCACAAAGACACGGTGGTTGGAACCAAAGATCTCAAATTTGGACTCATCAGATCAAAGCACAGATTTCCACTGGTCTAATGTCCATTCCTTGTGTTCTTTAGCCCAAACAAGTCTCTTCTGCTTGTTGCCTGTCCTTAGCAGTGGTTTCCTAGCAGCTATTTTACCATGAAGGCCTGCTGCACACAGTCTCCTCTTAACAGTTGTTGTAGAGATATGTCTGCTGCTAGAACTCTGTGTGGCATTGACCTGGTCTCTAATCTGAGCTGCTGTTTACCTGCGATTTCTGAGGGTGGTGACTCGGATGAACTTATCCTCCGCAGCAGAGGTGACTCTTGGTCTTCCTTTCCTGGGGCTATCCTCATGTAAGGCAGTTTCCTTGTAGCGCTTGATGGTTTTTGCGACTGCACTTGGGGACACTTTCAAAGTTTTCCCAATTTTTCGGACTGACTGACCTTCATTTCTTAAAGTAATGATGGCCACTAGTTTTTCTTTACTTAGTTGCTTTTTCTTGCCATAATACAAATTCTAACAGTCTATTCAGTAGGACTATCATCTGTGTATCCACCTGACTTCTGCCCAACACAACCCATGGTCCCAACCCCATTTATAAGGCAAGAAATCCCACTTATTAAACCTGACAGGGCACACCTGTGAAGTGAAAACCATTTCAGGTGACTACCTCTTGAAGCTCATCAAGAGAATGCCAAGAGTGTGCAAAGCAGTAATCAAAGCAAAAGGTGGCTACTTTGAAGAACCTAGAATATAAGACATATTTTCAGTTGTTTCACACTTTTTGGTTAAAGGGATTCTGTCAGCAGGATATTGGGTATAGAGATAATTACATCTCTATACCGGCCTTACTGCTGTGATTGTAAATATGTAAGTGTAATTGTTATTAGGGCAGTAGTTTACATAAAAAAGTGTTTTTATTAACATGTGAAATACCTGGATAAGGAGCCCAAGGGGAGGTCCTGCGAGCCGTTGGAGCCCGGGCACGCCGCAGATTTCGGAGCCCAGCACCGCCCTCCAGCTAATTACGCACGCCTCTTCAGCGCTGTCTTCTCCCCCGGCTGCGGCGCATCTCGCACATGCGCCGTGCATACAAGAGTCTGTGCCGCAGCCGGAGGAGACAGCGCTGAAGGGGCGTGCATAATTAGCTGGAGGGCGGTGCTGGGCTCCGAAATCTGCAGCGTGCCCAGGCTCCAACGGCTCGCAGGACCTCCCCTTGGGCTCCTTATCCAGGTATTTCACATGTTAATAAAAACGCGTTTTTATGTAAACTACTGCCCTAATAACAATTACACTTACATATTTACAATCACAGCAGTAAGGCCGGTATAGAGATGTAATTATCTCTATACCCAATATCCTGCTGACAGAATCCCTTTAAGTATATAATTCCACATGTGTTAATTCATAGTTTTGATGCCTTCAGTGTGAATCTACAATTTTCATAGTCATGAAAATACAGAAAACTCTTTGAATGAGAAGGGGTGTCCAAACCTTTGGTCTGTACTGCATATTCTTTATTTTTTTTCTATTTTTTTACAATTTTATATGTCTTTTTTTATGGGGAAGGGGCTTTTTTTATTGAAACTTTATTTTTTTATTGTTAATAAACTTTTTTTCCACTTTTTTTTTAACTTTTGACTTATGTCCCACTATGGGACTTCAACATTTCAGGGTCTGATCCCTGTTCAATACAGCACAATACATCTGTATTGTGCTGTATTGAACTGTCAGCGTCTTACACTGTAAGACGCTGACAGTTGCCTAGGAGACCCAGCGCTGTGGCTGGATCTCCTGGGCTTCCGTAGCTGGCAGTCCCGATGCCTGTGCAAGGCATCGGGGCTGCCATAGCAACCATCGACCCCCCCTCCCACCGCTGCACGGGGACCCAATGAGGTTGTTGAAGCTGCCGCAAACCCCCTGTATGCCGCGGTCAGCTGATACTGACAGCTGGGCCCCTGCTGCGGATCGCGTCAGCACGTGCCGTACTTGCCAGTTAACCCCAGGATGAGAATGCTCGTCCTAAGGCGTTAAGTACAGGCCAGTTAGGACGAGCATTCTCGTCCAGGGTCAGCAAGGTGTTAAAGGGGTCTTGATTGTTGTGGTCTGACTTCTGGGACTCTATCGATGGTAAAAAATAAAGGGGGAAATTTATCGCTGGTCTAAAATATCCCCTGCGCTGACGGAGGATACACCTAATTTATGATGAGGTACTTGCCGTGTCATAAATTTGGTGTATCCTTCTGCAATCTGTGTGCCTAGACTTAAATCTACAGGAGCTCTGAGCTGCTATAGATTTCAGTTTGTTTGTTTTTTACGCCAAAAATAAGATGCATTTGCTGGGCCCACTGGCTCCACCCTCTCCCTGATGTCAAAAAGCTCCCTTTTTGGGAAAGTGGTGAGGTCAAACAACATTTTGTCGCGATGGCATTTAAAAAGTCACAAACAAAGTGTTTGCCAGTTACAGAAAAGTGACACAAGGAGATGGTGAATCTCCCCAAAAGAGCCCCTGAGGATCAGACCCATCAGATCTAACATTGATGGCCTATCCTAGTATTCTTTTGCTTTACACAAGAAGAAATTAACTGGATGCTAAGAAATTCTCTTCTAAGAAAAACATCATGGAACTTCTCGGACCATATGGTGAATCCAGCGATGTACTTTAGGAGAGCACTAACATTGACACGATAGTAAAAAGCGGCCCACTATAATGTACTGATGTATCATAAAGCATGCTTAATTGGATAGAAAGTCTGGGATGAGATGTTAATAGTGGTGGCTTCTTGTATCAGCTCCTGGGTATTTCATCAGGGACCGAGTAATTAAATCATTGCTTATTTAAGTTGACTTGTAATTGATTGTAAAGTAGTGGTAAGGTAAGCCTTGGTATAGCTATGAGATTCTGTTCCCTATACATCTAATCACCATTTAATACAGCTTCGTTAGCTTGTAGGCATGTGGAGTTTAAATACTGTCTGCAATCTGGTGCCATGCTGATTTACTAATCCTTGATCTTAGCTGAACATGATCACAGGACTTGCTTGTGTTCTTAGGGGATAGGCTTACTGTTAATTGACATAGTCTGGCTACTTCCCAGAAGAACTGTAATGTAGGAAGGAAGAACTAATACAGTAACAGTGAGCCAGGCTATTTCATTTAAATGGAAATAAACTTCTCTTAATGAATATAGACACAGTTGCTCCTAGTTTGCCTTTTTTCCAGTTCTATCTGTTAAATATGCTAAAGGGCGATGATAAAAATGAGTGCAAAGCAATAACCACTGCTCATCAGGTAGCCTCTTACTTTGCAATCACCTAATAAGAATGTGTATATTTAGAGGGTTTGTCTGTTTTTTTCTTTAAATACACTATGGGGCAATTTTGAGTCGGTGGAGGTGGTGCCCTGTTCTGGACTATCATCTACGGTATGAGCCACAGCTAGCCCATTAATTTCAATGGGAATTGTATAATATTTTATTCTCTCTGTGGTGACACTGCCCTTGAATTGAAAAAAAAAATAAAAAAATAAAAAAATATCTCTTAATAATATAAAAATGAGTTTCTGTCTGTCTGTCTGTCTGTCTGTTCTCTATGCGCGACCAAACTACTGGACCGATTTTCACCAAATTCGGCACACAGGTACATCAGGTGTCCGGGAAGGTTTTAGACCAGGTCTCAGCTCTCTAGGTTCCTGAGATATTCCAAAAATATGACCTGCATTAGCCAATATTAGCCTGGGAGCATTTTGTTTTCAAATCCCAACTGCCATTCTCTCTTCATACACACCGGTTTCCATAACAACCCAGCCAGGTAATTAGCTGCTCTCTAGGACGTACCGTTCCCGAGATATTCCCAAAATATATTCTCCATTAGCCAATATTTGTCTGGGAGCATTTCACTTCAAATTCCAACTGCCATTTTCTCCAATGCAAACAGGTTTCCATAACAACCTAGCCAGGTAATTAGCAGCCAGCTGAGGAGCTCAGCCATTTCTATTCGCTGCTTTAAAGGGGCAGAGCGCTGTGGATGACATTGTTAAAGGGGTATTCCGGTTACCATAAATATAACTTATGTTTTAGATTAATTTTAGACTAAGACCGTTCAGTAGTAATAAAAGATGTTTTTTTTCACTGCTACCCATTGCGTGCCCTCATAAATTACCATGGCATCAACCTGTAATCCAGGCTGCCCCCTAAAGAAGGACTTAAAACCCCTGCCACAGGTCTCGCTAAGCGACGCCCTTGACTTGGTCAGGTCACGCCCCCTCCCACTCCGCAGCCAATGGGGATTGAAAAAATGAAGGTAAAAATCAACTTCTGTCAGCTGCATTGACTTTCTCTCTGCAACGACACACAGAAACATTAAATGAATCAGATGTAATACACAAATTTTAGACTACGACCGTTCAGTAGTAATAAAATATGTTTTTTTCCACTGCTACCCATTGCGTGTCCTCATAAATTACCATGGCATCAACCTGTAATTCAGGTAACCCTCAAAAGAAGGACTTAAAAGCAACCCCCCAAGGTCCCGCTAAACCACGCCCCCGACCTGGTCAGGTCACTCCCCCTCCCACTCCGCAGCCAATGGGGATTGAAAAAATGAAGGTAAAAATCAACTTCTGTCAGCTGCATTGACTTTCTCTCTGCAACGACACACAGAAATATTAAATGAAATAGATGAAATACACTAATTTTAGACTAAGACCGTACAGTAGTAATAAAAGATGTTTTCTTTCACTGCTACCCATTGCGTGTCCTCATAAATTACCATGGCATCGACCTGTAATTCAGGCCACCTTCAAAAGAAGGACTTAAAATCCCCGTTCCAGGTCTTGCTAAGCCACGCCCCTGACTCTGTCAGGCCACACCCCCTCCCACACCGCAGCCAACCGGGATTCGAAAAAATGAAGCTAAAATTTAACTTCTCTCAGGTGCAGGGGTGGGTGGGCGTTTGACTTTCTTTCTGAAACGACATACAGAAACACTGAATGAAATAGATGAAATATACCCGTGTGAAGCGATGTTTTCTTCCACTGCTATCCATTGCGTGTCCTCATAAATTACCATGGTATCGACCTTTAATTCAGGCCACCCTCAAAAGAAGGACTTAAAAGCAACCCCCTCCAAAGTCCCGCTAAACCACGCCCCTACCCGGTCAGGTCACGCCCCCTCCCACTACGCAGCCAATGGGGATTGAAAAAATGAAGGTAAAAATCAACTACTGTCAACTGCATTGACTTTCTCTCTGCAACGACATACACAAACACTAAATGAAATAGACGAAATATACCGAGGAGAAGCCGGGTCTTTCTGCTAGTATAAATATATATATATATATATATATATATATATATATATATACATACTAGCAGAAGGACCCGGCTTCGCCTGGGTATATTTCATCTATTTATTTAATGTTTCTGTGTGTCGTTGCAGAGTGAAAGTCAATGCAGCTGACAGAAATTGATTTTTACCTTCATTTTTTCAATCCCTATTGGCTGGGATTAGGTTAAGTCCTTCATTTCAGGGTGGCCTGAATTATAGGTTAATGCCATGGTAATTTGAGGAAACACAATGGGCAGCAGTGGGTATATTTAATCTATTTCATTTAATGTTTCTGTGTGTCGTTGCAGAGAGAAAGTCATCCTCCCTCCCATCCCCGCAGCTGACAGATGTTGATTTTTACCTTCAATTGTTCAATCTCCATTGGCTGCGGAGTGGGAGGGGTCATGGCCTGACTGAGTCGGGGGCGTGATGTTGCAAGACCTGGGGCGGGGTTTTAAGTCCTTCTTTTGATGGTGGCCAGAATTACAGGTCGATGCCATGGTAATTTATGAGGACACACCATGGGTAACAGTGGAAGAAAACATTGCTTTGCACAGGTATATTTAATCTATTTCATTTAATGTTTCTGTATTTTGTTGCAGAAAGAAATCCAACTTCCCTCCCACCCCTGCAGCTGACAGAAGTTGATTTTTACCTTCATTATTTCAATCCCCGTTGGCTGCGGAGTGGGAGGGGGCGTGGCCTGACAGAGTTGGAGCGTGGTTTCCCGAGATCTGGGGCGGGGGTCAGAGTGGCATGAATTACAGGTCGATGACATGGTAATTTATGGGGACCCGCAATGGGTAGCAGTGGAAAAAAACATCTTTTATTAGTACTGAATGGTCATAGTCTAAAATTAGTCAATTTCATCTACGATTTTTGTGTGTCGTTGCAGAGAGAAATTCACCCTCCCACCCCTGCAGCAAACAGAAGTTTATTTTTACCTTTATTTTTTCAATCCCCGTTGGCTGCGGAGTGGGAGGGGGCGTAACCTGACAGAGTCGGGGGCGTGGATTAGCAAGACGCTTCACATGGGTGTATTTAATCTATTTCATTTAATGTTTCTGTGTGTCGTTGCAGCAAGAAAGTCAACCTCCCACCCATCCCTGCAGCTGACAGAAGTTGATTTTTTACCTTTATTTTTTCAATCCCTGATGGCTGCGGAGTGGGAGGGGGCGTGGCCTTACAGAGTCGGGGCGTGGCTTAGCAAAGCGCTTCGCATAGGTGCATTTAATCTATTTCATTTAATGTTTCTGTGTGTCGTTGCAGAATGGCTGCGGAGTGAGAGGGGGCGTGGCCTGACAGAGACGGGGCGTGGCTTAGCAAAAGGCTTCGAACAGTTGTAGTCTATAATTAGTCTATTTCATCTAAAATTTTTGTGTGTCGTTGCAGAGAGAAATTCACCCTCCCACCCCTGCAGCAAACAGAAGTTTATTTTTACCTTTATTTTTTCAATTCCCATTGGCTGCGGAGTGGGAGGGGGCGTGACCTGACAGAGTCGGGGGCGTGGATTAGCAAGACGTTTCGCATGGGTGTATTTAATCTATTTTATTTAATGTTTGTGTGTGCTGTTGCAGAAAGAAAGTCAACCTCCCACCCATCCCTGCAGCTGACAGAAGTTGATTTTTACCTTTATTTTTTCAATCTCTGTTGGCTGCGGAGTGAAAGGGGGTGTGGCCTGACAGAGTTGGGGGTGTGGCTTAGTGAGACCTGGGGCGGGGGTTTTAAGTACTTCTTTTAGGATGGCCTGAATTAAAGGTCAATACCATGCTTATTTATGAGCCCACGCAATAGGCAGCAGTGGAGGAAAACATCTTTTATTACTACTGAACTGTAGTAATAGAAAAACATATAAGTTATATTTATGGTAACCGGAATACCTTTAACAGTGTCAGTAAATAGAAATGGATGAGATCCTCAGCTGCTGATAATTACCTGGTTGTTATGGAAACCTGCCCTCCCTGTGTGTGCCTTTGCAGAGAATGGCAGTTGGAGTTTAAAACCAAAGCTCCCAGTTGTAATGTTGGCTAATGGAGATCATATTTTGGGAATATCTCGGGAACGGTACGTCCTAGAGAGATGAGACCTGGTCTAAAACCTTCCCGGACACCTGATGTACCTATGTGCCGAATTTGGTGAAAATCGGTCCAGTAGTTTGGTCGCGCATAGAGAACAGACAGACAGACAGATAGAAACTCATTTTTATATTATTAAGAGATATACATATCACATTTTCAAGCACCTATCAAGTGCCAATATGCAGCATGTAAGGGGGACATAATAGGTAGATTGAAAGCAAAGTTTTTTAGCTGCATGAAACCTCAAAATCTGATTGAAAGTCATGTGGGATGATTGCGCAATGCCTTCTGTTTGCCATAGGCAAAAGCGGAGTCTGAACACAGTCCAATAGTCAGGGCAGGCTGAGTACTTGCTCTCTGCAACCGATCAAATGGTTCAGAGATTAGAGGTAAGGGATATCCTACTCTAGAGGGAACAGTTGCTGGAGCGAGATCAATAGTGCAATCGTATGGATGGTGAGGTAGCAAGACCTCTGCCTCCTTCTTGTCAAATACATCAGCAAACTGATGGTAGCCAGTGGGCAGGCCTTCCAAATTCAGAGGTACAGATGGAAGACAGACAGGCTGAACTGAAGTAAGGCATTTGTCATGGCAGGCTGATCCCCAACAAGCATTTGACCGGAATTCCAGTCCAGGACTGGTTGGTGCATACGGAATCATGGCAGCCCCAACAGAAGAGAATTTGTCTTTTATAGGAAGTACCAGAAGAGATTTCTGTCCTGGACGTCCGCGCCGCCCGGGAAAGTAAGACAGCAGCCGACACAGACCACCAGCGTGACAGCTATCATGATGCACACAGCAATGAAGGCTAGAAAGGAAGTCTATCCTCATAAGCAAAGAGTCTCAGTTTTGTTTCGGACACCATGGTTGATGGAGATCGGTCTGGAAACCATGTGGGTAATGTTATGAAGAGGCCTTTACAAGAGAACATCCCACTGTTTGTACTCCTACTTATGCAGTGGGGGTGGCAAAATGTATCACCTCTATATTGTTTTTATATGCAATTTTCAGCTTTGGTATGAACAGTTGTCTGTAATCAAAACAAAATACAAATCCTTTGCAGTATGTAATTTATTACAAAATCAATTGGAGATATGAATAAAATAGTATACTGCAATTTATCTGTACATTTTTATTTGTACAGGGGACAAAATTGCATGTATTTTATGTACATCATATTGTATGTACAATATTTCAAAGCACACCTTCCTAATAAAAAAGTTTAAATTATGTTATTCTGAAATTCTGTATCGGACACCCATTCTGCCACTCTCTCTAAACCCTATGGCCACATGTACTGTAATTTGTGACATTACATGCAACAGTAATGTGTTCTAGCCATGAGAATTCATCTCATCTGGGGGATTTAGAAAAGGTAGATGAAAGCTACCTTAACAATTCATAGAGGCTATAGCTCTGCGAATATAAAGTACATTGTGATGCAATGAGGGTAACAAGTAGCACACTTAAAGCTGTGAATGTTAGAAGTGACTTTACTGGTCTGAAAGTTTTTTTTTAGAGATGAGCAAAATTCTTAAAATTCATTTTGTGTTTGATTCGGCAATTTTTTTTTTTAAATGTGATTCGTATCCCAGTCGCTTCTATGCTCCACTTAGTCTGAAAATTGTTATATGACACTCTGATGATCCCCCCTTTCAATGACAGCAATAGCAAATAATGTCAGTACAACACAAATATAGCTAAGGGTAAACACATGGTTGATGATGTTAACAAACAGCATGTTTAAAAACACTGTCACATTTGTTAGGCCTTTTAATATTACAAATCTTCCAAAGATTGCCCACTATTAGGAGCAGATGATGTTTAAACACACAAGGGGTCATTTATTAAGAGCGTAGTTTTAGACGCCGGTCTTAATAACCCCTATATCTGGCTGTGGATTCGCCAACGTTATGAGATGGTGCACACCGCTACATAAGTTTGGCGCATCCAGGGCCAGTCTAAATGTAAACCTAGCTGGCTTACATTTAAACCATTTTCTATGCATGAAACAGGTGCAGAAAATGATGAACGAGACGGGCCCTTCCCAGCCCACGCCACGCCCACTTTTTTTAGACCTGTCTCGAGCGGAGGAAAGTTGCAAATTGTGGTGCAACTAACTGTTCACCTAATATAGGTGAATTTCAGTATAATAAATGATCGCCACAGAGTGATGTCAGAAAAACACAGTGGCTTGTTGGGGCCAAATGTCCAAAAATGATGCCTTAACAGGAGCATATCACTTCTCCTGTTTATACACACACATATTTTAACCTTAGAAGAAACTGTGCACATGCATCCAAAAAACTTAAGTGTTAACAGGGACAGAACGCCTACTGGTATTTATACACACACAAGTATTATTTGTCAGAAAAGTGGTTTGTTCTGAAGTTGCACAAGTCTGGAAAAATTCTACCTTTTATTTGGGAGCAGCAGCAGAGTGATATTTTATACAAATTTGTCCGTTTGGGTGTGACAACACCACCTGCCATGCTGAAAATCCTCTCTGAGATGACACTGGATGCAAGACAAGACAGTACAGAGAAAGCAAAGTGGGGTAGTTCTGGCAACTGTTCCAGTCTGGCTGCCCAGGAGTCCATGAGTTCAGGGAACACAGTATCTGTCAGAGAAAGACCAGAGTCCAGGTGGAACTGAACCTGGTTTTCCAGGCGGTATGTCTCCATTTGCTGATTTGTGTCAGCCTGGTATGGCACATGGAAAAACTGCACCATCATGTTGATGATGCTGAACTGGCTGTTGCTGCTTCTGTTGCTTGTGGTAGCAGAGAAGGAGGTGGGTGATTTGGCAGGGGTGGAGATGGGCCTCCTGTTAGGACATGCATGTAAGCTGCTGCAAACTGTATACACAGCATATCTCGATATTGCAGTAATAGAATTTGTTCACTTACACAGGTATAAGAAGTCAGTTTTTACAGTAAAATGTGTTTGAACTACATGGTATATTGCAGTAATAGAATATGTTCACTAACACTGGTATAACAATGCATTTTTGCTGTAAAATATGTTTGAACAACAAAGTATATTGCAGTAATAGAATACATTCACTAACATGGGTACAACAATGCAATTTTTTCAGTAAAATGTATTTGAGGAATGCAGTATATTGCAGTAATAGAAAATATTCACCAACAATGGTATAAGAAGTCAGAATTTACAGTAAAATGTTTTTAAATGGCAAGGTATATCACCTTAATACAATGTGTTCACTAGCACAGGTATAAATCAATGTTTGCAGTAAAATGTGTTTGAACTACATGGTATATTGCAGTAATAAATGCATTTGCTAACCCAGGTATAACAATGCAACTTTTAAAGTAAAATGTATTTGAACTACACAGTATATTACAGTAATAGAATAGGTATAACAATGCAATTTTGTAGTAAAAGTTGTTTAATTTGTAACATACCATGTAAGTGAAACACATTTTACTGCAAAAATTGCATTGTTACATCTGTGTTAGTGAATATATTCTAAAACTGCAATATACCATAATCAATGTCCCTCCTGAACATGCTACTCTCACGGTTGTATATTTTAAGTGCTCACAGATACAGATGCCAAGATAATTTGTATGGTTTGTATGCTTGCTATATTATCTACATGCCACTAATTATTTGTATCTTATTAGCTGGATATGCCTTATTATTTAGTAAAATCACTCATCATTATTCACATAACCATTGTGTGCGAGCCTGTTCATTCCAGTATGCTAGAATTCAGTGTAAAACACAAGGGACAGCTACGGTATCTAGTCCTCAGTACTTTAGTGTTCATATGACCTCTGATCATAGTCATGCCTTTTTGTTAGACAACATTGTGATATGAGCTCTGCTGTTAGAGCCTATTTGTGCAAAAACCAACAAAATGGGCATTCTTAAATTATGTTTGGCACACGTGCATCCAGCTGTATTTGGCTCTAGTGTGGTCCATGGTCTAGCTTGTCTGGAGTATAGGAAAACCTATTAAAGCTAAGTTCTGGATTGAACTGATATAAAATAGTAGCAACATGGGTGTATGCAAGGTGAGGATCAACTTAACATATCTCAAACCCAGCCTCTTCCTAAACTCTGCACTCTCAGCTGCTTTCATTGCAACATTGACAGTCATGCATATGGCATATACACAGTACATACACACATTTAACAACACATACATACTCAATCTATGTCGTTAACAAGCATATGTCTGGCATTGTTAAGGAGGGATGTGCTTTACAGTTATGGGGCAAATGGCTGGCACAGTTAAGGTAGTTTGGTGGCTGATAATTTTACTGTGATTTTAACTGTGACTTGCACGTCTGTATATATGTTCATATATGCATTTTTTTGCATGCTTCTGAACCCTGAAATGCTGCCTATGCCTGGGTAATTAACTGCTTAATTAGTAAATCTGTATGATTGCCTTTAGGGTGCCAGAGGCAGAATACTTGCATGTCTTTTTGTCCATTCACTGCGGTCAAAGGTTGTGGTGATGACTGTTATATGTTACAGAACCAGAAAATAATATATCACTCATGAACATTATTTTGCTGTTTAATTTGACCTATTATGTATATTAGAAGCATTACTTTAAACAAGCATATGTGCAGATCCCACACTGTCCTGAAGTTGGGTTAAGTGCCACTGTATGACAACAATAAAATTACACTTTAATAATCCTGAATATAGGGTATACAATATAAAATTGATGGAACATTATGGATGCTAGTAATCATACATAATACCATCATTTATAATTAATATTCAGATTAATTAGGACAAATTACCATACAACAATTTTAAGCAGTGTTTAGCTGGCCCATGAAGAATGTTGCTCTAAATAATTTAAGTTTGATCATGCTTTGAGTATTTTAGGATGTATGCATAATATCTGGTGAGCTCCCTGAATTGCAGATAGATTGTTGTTTTAGGCTTTATCTACATACTGCAGAACATCCATAACCCCATGTAGAGTGCACATCACGCTGGTCCATATGTATGTATGAGATTTATTTCTAAAAATAAAGGCTTTGAGTTAACAGTTTATCTAATATCAAATATGAAAACGCATCTTTATATACAAAGAAGTTCTGGAAAGATAGTGCCCATTGTTCTGATTAAAATGATATGCTGCCCCTTACTAAGCAGAAATATGCAGTCTACTTTCTCTACTGGATATGCAGGAAAATTATGAGTTTTATGTTTTATTTTTAAAAATAGAAAAATACATACACACTCTCAGTAACATATTCCACAGAGAAAAAAATAAAACAAAAGAAAACAAGGGAAAAAATCTAACCGAAGAATTAAAAAACCCCCTCAGAATATAAAATCTAACCCAAGGGAGCAACCTTCTGTTTGTCATTCCATTAGAACTTACTTCTCATCCAAGTACTCCAGTTTCTTACTTCACCATTATACGTAGGTACCTTGGTCTCAAGAGAGTGATATCTCATACAACATATGTTTATTTACCACCCATATAACTTCTGCAATTTTTAGGGCTAATAGGAATTTGGCGAGTTTAGCTTTATCTATATTACTGTGGAATAATTTTGGTTTCTAGATTTACGAAAGCTAAATCCAGCACTTAATGGAGCAAATAGTTGTTACCAATGTAATTAGATCATAAACTAACCTTTGCCAAAAGAGAGCATAACTACCATATATGTATATATGTATCATATGCATGTCTCTTCCTCAGGATCCCAAAATACCTGAATATCCATAGAGAGGAACGAAAACCTGGAAGTTGCTTTCGAACTCCTGAAGCAGAAGTTGACCGAACCACCCAGGCTAGTCTACCTAGACTACAATCACCTTTTGGTCTCTAGAACAATGCAAGTGAGAAGGGTCTTGGGGCTGTCCTCTTTCAAATGCAAGATGGAAAAGAACGAATGACTGCATTTGCCTGATGATTTCCCAGGGGAGCTGAAAGAAAAAAACAGTACAGTTCCAGTACAGTACAGTTCCATCAAGCTAGAATCCCTTGCAGCAACAACAACTTGGCTAGGAGCTCTAGACCAGCCTTCTACGGTTGATTTACCCAGCAAATTACCATTACCATCAAAAACAAAGAAACACTCAGCTCCCAACAGCAAGTTCAGAACCATCTTTAGAGAAACAGAGGTGGATCAAACTCCAGGCCCAGAAATGGGTTTTAGAAGAACTTCACCAGCTGAAGAATGTCAGGGAGAATCCAAAGAATTTGTGACAGAGAAAACATCTTTTTATGCAATGAGGGTTGATGCTACAAAGAACTCTAGACCTCATTAACAGTGATTGGCTTTGTTAAATTGTTGTAACCCACCAAGATGCAAGAATAGTTCTTGAGATACAGTATACCATGACAGATTAGGACACTTTGGTATAAAGAAGACTGACACCACCATACGCCAGTGGTTCTATTGGGTTAGAATGAAAGAGGACATAAAGAACTGTTTTAGAGAATGCTCCACTTGGGCCCTTAGCAGTGAGAGACAGGACCAGAAAGCTCCTCTACATCATTGTGCGACATACACCCCCATCTTTTCCATCTCCCCTGCGGTTTGCTGAACATACAGTTAGGTCCATATTAGAGATGAGGGAATCATCCAAAATTCGCTTCGCCGAATGTTCGTTGAATTTTTTAAAAGATTCATACCTAATACGAAGCTGTTCGGTCGAAGCTGCGTACAAATCATTAATTATTCTGCCGTGTTCTGCGAACATTCGCGCACTAATAACGAACATACAGTTGTTAAAGGTACGCTACTTATGTGAACAGGTACACATGAGCATACAAATTGCGCACGAATCCTCAGCGTACTATTGTCTAGAGATTGCGTAATATGCAGGCACGCACGACGCCAGGCCGCGGCGTGCACTCCTCAGAGGCAGAGTGAAGTTTGCAAAATGGCATCCAGGCAATCTTCAGCATTTAGCTCTGAAGAGCTTAAATACATGATCCGGCTGATGGACCGGCAGCGTCATGCCTGGACGGCTCCTACAGTACCTGTAGCTTCTAGTAAGTGTAAACATATTTAATTTATTTTTAAACCAGGCTACGTGGGAGTGCGGCTGCAGTGATACAGTAGAGCACTAGTGGTTAGGAATGGGATCCAGCCCAAAACTATTCACATGTATCAACATCTGAAGTTACAACTGTTCATTAGAGTTAAATGTAATGCCATTATTTAATGATTTTTGACAACTGCTGCACCACAGAGGAGCCCCTCTCACCCTCCTCCACAACAGAGAGAGAGAACCCCGTCTGCCCCTCCAACACCACCAGTCCAACTTCCAGAGATAGAAGGTAGGTAAAATAAAAAGTGCAATGGGTGCAATGGGTGGACCTTCGGTCTTCAAAATATAAGCTAAATTTATGTTTTATCTGTTGTAGCTCCAACCGGCAGGGAGGAGTTTTCCCCAGGACCATGGGAAGACCACTCAGTATGGGTGTCTAGTAAGTACAAATCCCAAACTGACCATGTGTGGCCTTTTCAGTGAGCAGTTAAAAAAAAAAAGGCTCAATACAGATACATGTCACTGAATAACTCGTTCCAGTAGATATACCAAATATTTAATGACATGCAATTGCTAAAGTATTCTGATCCAGGTGCTGGTTTGAAAGTTTAAAATTTTTTTCATGGGACAACCCCTTTAACTTGATCATAATTGATAATTATATTTCTGTTTCCACCCCTACAGATATCCCCACTGACTTTGAGATGGAGGCAGCCTTAAGCCGATTTGAGACCAGGCTCCATGCTGCCTCCTGGCTCATTTGCGGCCTGCAGCTGGAGCTCAGAGAAATGCAGGCAATGATGGCCAGACGTCGGCAAAGGCCGGCATAACCTTTTTTGGTCCTTTTTTTATTATTTGTTGAAAGTTGTTATTATTTATTACTAAAATTATTCTTGTAAAACCTGTGTTTTCATTGTTTTTTTTTTAAACCTTTAACCCCTTCCTGACATAGTGTGAAGAAGACAGAGGTGTATGTTTAGGCCGAAGCCTCCAAAAATTGTGCATAGGCCGGAGCCCACATTAGTGTGAAGAAGACATGGGTGTCTGTTTAGGCCGAAGCCTCCAAAAATTGTGCATAGGCTGGAGCCCACATTAGTGTGAAGAAGACAGGGGTGTCTGTTTAGGCAGAAGCCACCAGAAATTGTGCATAGGCCGGAGCCCGCATTAGTGTGAAGAAGAGAGGGATGTCTCTTTAGGCATGAGCCTCCAAAAATTGTCCAAAGGCCATTTTCCCGGATTAATGAACACAGGGTGTCTGCAGGCCAAAGCATTAATAAATTACGCACACTCCAGTTCACTGATTACAGTAAGAGAAAAAGGCTTGGCTTGTTTGGACAACAAGCCTGTAAACATTCTAACTTGTAAAGATAGGCAGTGAAAATTATATATGGGCTTTTCATGGGTGCCATGGCCAATAGTAGTAGGGGATGGAGTATATCAGCAGAAAGTGATTAGTAAATTACACAATAGTTTTGGATTTTAATAAAATTTAGGGGTTTTGGTTTGGGGAGTTCGGGTTCGCACAGCCCATGACACAAGAGACGTTTGGCATGCAACTTTATGGGCCGGCTGACAGCAACAGTGGGAAGACACTTGGACTATTTTGGACTGCAAGGCCTGATCTAATCATCTGCCTCAGCAAGAGGAGTGTGAAAATCTAAGGTAATCCAGCCTTTATTCATTTTTATAAAGCTGTTTTTTTGGACACTGCCAGGTGACAGTTTGGTCTGTTTGGGTGTCACCACCCCTCCAGTGGTGCTAAAACCCCTCTCTGACATGACACTTGAGGCTGGGCAGGAAAGAAGCCCTAGTGCATAGTGGGCAAGTTCTGGCCACTGTTGCAAGTCCAGGGGGTCTGAGAAGAGGATTTGCGAGCCAGACTGCACGTAAGCCTGAACCTGTTCATTGAGGCAGGTGGTCTGGGCCTGTTCACTTGGCTGCGACTGTTGGGAGGCATTATACCCATGAGGCTTAACTGGCTGCCGCTGGTGGTGGATGACTCTGCCGGATCTCCTTTTCAGAGACACTGGGAGCAGGCTGGGGCTGGCTGAAAGCTGTGGCCAGGTTGCTACATAGCTTCTCCCGGAATTATGCTAATTTCTCCTCCCTTTCCTGGAGAGGAAAACAATCACCCATGTTGGATTGATACCGCGGGTCCAAAAGCATCGCCAGCCAGTATTTGTCAGTCTGCCTTATTTTTTGGATACACCTGTCACTCCGTAAGCATGTGAGCATACAGCTCGCCATCCTGGCCAGCGTGCCCGAAGAGGCAGTTCTTTCCATCTCAGCCTCTCTCTGAGACACTTCAGTGTCCCTGAAAGTGTCATCGTCATCCTCCAGCTCCTCCAGCTGTGTCTCCTCCTCTTCCTGGTCATCATCAAAATCCTCCCCCTCCTCTACCTGATGCTCCTCATCCTCCTCCTGCACCTCCACAGAACTTTGTTGTTGGGGCTCCCCTACAGTGACAGCATGGCGTGCAGAGAGATGTCCAGGATTTCCTTCTCCCATTGTTCCCTGCTGCATGAGAGTCAGTGTCTTTTCAAGGACAAATATTAGTGAAACTATGTTGTTCACACTGCAGCTGTCCCGGCTGACCAATTTAGTGGCTTCTTCGAAGGGCGTTAGAACAGTGCAGGCATCTCGGACCAGCCTCCACTGATGGAAATCTAAGCCACACCTGCTCCCTATGGTTGAAGATTTTGGCTGCTGCTGGACACAGTCATCCACTGCTCTACACTGCTCAAGGAGCTGCTGCAACATATGAAGCGTGGAATTCCACCGAGTTGGCACGTCACCTATCAAACGATGTGGCGGAAGACCGTTTTGCCGCTGCAAGTCCAGCAGAGCGTTGCGGGACAAATAAGAGTGGCTCAAATGAGTGCAAAGCTTCCGTGACTTTGCGAGCACTGTGCACAGGCCAGTGAATGTTTTGAGAAATCTCTGCACCACTAGATTTAGGACATGTGCCGTACAGGGAGCATGCGTGAATTGACCCAGGTTCAGTGCTGCCACTATATTTGTCCCGTTGTCTCTCACGACCTTGCCCACTTCCAGCTGGCGGGGAGACAGCCAGCGTGCTATTTGCTGCTTGATGTAATGCAGCAAGGGCTGGCCTGTGTGGCCAAGACAGATTAAGTCTAAGACAGCGTGGCAGCGTTTCACCTGGCACTTGTGATAGGAAGGTGAGGGGTCAACTCCGCCCTGATGCTCCAGCAGGCAGACTGCCCGTGAAGGTGGAGGAGGGAGCGGATAAGTGTTGGGTGTTCTGCAATCCTGGCTGGAAAGTGCGTGGAGGTGCCAAAAGCAATTGGCCCTGTTGCTGGGGGGTTCCTGCCTCGATGCCACTAAATACATTCAGCCAGTGGGCTGTAAAGGACATGTATTTCCCCTGGCAATAAGCACTGCTCCAGGTATCCACCGTTACATGCACGGTGCTGCAGAGAGACAGCTGCAGGGAGCGTCCTATATTGTCTGCCACATGCAAGTAAAGGGCGGGGATAGGTTTGATTGAAAAGTAATGCCGGCTAGGGATCTGCCACCACGGCTGAACACAAGCCATCAGCTCCCTAACAGCTGTGCAGTCAACTAAATTATATGGCAGAGACTGCACAGTCAGCAACTTGGTCAGGTGACTATTAAGTTTGCGCACTGTTGGATTACTTGTTGCGTAAACTTTAGAGATGAGCGAGCACTAAAATGCTCGGGTGCTCGTTATTCGAGTCGAACTTTTCCCGATGCTCGGGTGCTCGTTTCGAATAACAAATCCCATTGAAGTCAATGGGAGACTCGAGCATTTTTGCAGGGGACCAAGGCTCTGCCTAGGGAAGGCTGGGTGAAAACCTGGAAACATCAGAAAATGATGGAAACACCACGGAAATGGACAGGAAACAGCAGGGGCAGCATGCGTGGATGCCTCTGAGGCTGCCTAATCCCACCATTACCCCAAATTCTCCTAGTGGGGCATGTGTGGTATCGATTCTTCTCAGTTTAAAATCGTATACGTCCCCTATCTTGGGACAATATAT
>ONZH01022215.1:0-56601 GCA_900303285.1 Rhinella marina | reverse complement strand
TGGCACTCTTTTAGCATAATTTTTCAGGAGGGCCCCCTACAGCCCTCTCTTCAAACATTTTTCAGGAGGGCCCCCCTACAGGCCCTCTATTCAAACAATTTTTCCAGAGGTCCACCTACAGGCCCTCTATTCCAACAATTTTTACAGAGGTCCACCTACAGGCCCTCTATTCCAACAATTTTTCCAGAGGTCCACCTACAGACCCTCTATTCAAACAATTTTTCCAGAGGTCCACCTACAGGCCCTCTATTCAAACAATTGTTCCAGAGGTCCACCTACAGGCCCTCTATTCCAACAATTTTTCCAGAGGTCCACCTACAGGCCCTCTATTCCAACAATTTTTCCAGAGGTCCACCTACAGGCCCTCTATTCAAACAATTTTTCTAGAGGTCCACCTACAGGCCCTCTATTCCAACAATTTTTCCAGAGGTCCACCTACAGGCCCTCTATTCCAACAATTTTCCAGAGGTCCACCTACAGGCCCTCTATTCAAACAATTTTCCAGAGGTCCACCTACAGGCCCTCTATTCCAACAATTTTTCCAGAGGTCCACCTACAGTCCCTCTATTCCAACAATTTTTCCAGAGGTCCACCTACAGGCCCTCTATTCCAACAATTTTTCCAGAGGTCCACCTACAGGCCCTCTATTCCAACAATTTTTCCAGAGGTCCACCTAAGGCCTCTATCACAATTTTTCCAGAGGTCCACCTACAGGCCCTCTATTCCAACAATTTTTCCAGAGGTCCACCTACAGGCCCTCTATTCAAACAATTTTTCCAGAGGTCCACCTACAGGCCCTCTATTCAAACAATTTTTCCAGAGGTCCACCTACAGGCCCTCTATTCAAACAATTTTTCCAGAGGTCCACCTACAGGCCCTCTATTCCAACAATTTTTCCAGAGGTCCACCTACAGGCCCTCTATTCCAACAATTTTTCCAGAGGTCCACCTACAGGCCCTCTCTTCAAACAATTTTTCGGGAGGGCCCCCTACAGGCCCTCTATTCAAACAATTTTTCCAGAGGTCCACCTACAGGCCCTCTCTCCATTTCCAGTTCCAAGTTTTATTTGCGCATACTGCATGCATTTTTATTTTTGGGATAGGTGTGAAAAATAATATTACTTGCGAATCTATATTGCCAAACATTGGATACGGTAGCAAGTAGAAGACCAAACACATGCTGCTCACAGGGTTCCGCAAATTCCTGGTCCACCCACAAATTCCTTGTCCACAATGTCATGGAGGACGAGGTTCTGTGGATGAGCAACAAGTCCTTCTGTACTGAAATCGCTGACAAAGTCTCCATCTAAGAAGCTACAGACCATTGTGGAGAGAGTGGCACAGCTCGCCATCAAAGTGAGGAACCCCAACGCCAGACTGCGCAGAGAAGATAACGAATAAATATCTCTGTGGTTATTTTTGCTAAATAAAAGTTAAATAAACCCCCCAAAAATTCATCTGTTAATGTGCCTGATCCACCCAAGTTGAATCTGTCCCATCATGAGAAAGTCCCCCCCAAGGAGTCCCCACTGTAACTTGCTTCCCATACAACTACCTCACCCCCCGACACCTGTGTCTCGCCATTGTCCACCACCTCCTCAGACAACACTGGTAAATCCACACTGTCAGCACACGGAAACAGCAAAAGGTCTTGCGAATTGGGGCAGAGAATGTTCTGGGCTAGCACATCAGAGAAGGGGTGACTATGGGGTTCCAGGGAGTACGTGACCACATGCAATCTCCATCTAAAAAGTCATGCCACACTTGATCAATCTCATAATTTACGACTGTACCGGTTGATGCTAAATTTTTAAGTTGGGGTCCTGCGTCGTCATTCTAAATACATCCGGCTGTTGTCACCAACACACACGCTAGCCCAGGGGGCACTCCTCTGGCTCTTCCACCGAAACCTCCTTGCCCCACCCTGCCCCCCCACCTACAGGCCCACTCTCCAAACAATTGACGTCTTTTTTCCTATCTTTCTCTCTCTCCAAACTATTTTTCCGGATAGCTGCCATATACGGTATTAAACTGAGAAGAATACAGAGAACACATGCTACACTTGATCAAGTTCATAATTTACGACTGTACCGCTTGATGCAACAGTTTTCAAAAATCCATTCTGGCTGTTGTCACCACCACACACGCTAGCCCAGGGGGCACTCCTCTGGCTCTTCCAGCGAAACCTCCTTCCCCCCAGCCTGCCCCCCACCTACAGGCCCTCTCTCCAAACAATTGACGTCTTTTTCCTATCTTTCTCTCTCTCCAAACTATTTTTCCGGATAGCTGCCATATACGGTATTAAACTGAGAAGAATACAGAGAACACATGCTACACTTGATCTAGTTCATAATTTACGACTGTACCGCTTGATGCAACAGTTTTCAAAAATCCATTCTGGCTGTTGTCACCACCACACACGCTAGCCCAGGGGGCACTCCTCTGGCTCTTCCAGCGAAACCTCCTTCCCCCCAGCCTGCCCCCCACCTACAGGCCCTCTCTCCAAACAATTGACGTCTTTTTTCCTATCTTTCTCTCTCTCCAAACTATTTTTCCGGATAGCTGCCATATACGGTATTAAACTGAGAAGAATACAGAGAACACATGCTACACTTGATCTAGTTCATAATTTACGACTGTACCGCTTGATGCAACAGTTTTCAAAAATCCATTCTGGCTGTTGTCACCACCACACACGCTAGCCCAGGGGGCACTCCTCTGGCTCTTCCAGCGAAACCTCCTTCCCCCCAGCCTGCCCCCCACCTACAGGCCCTCTCTCCAAACAATTGACGTCTTTTTTCCTATCTTTCTCTCTCTCCAAACTATTTTTCCGGATAGCTGCCATATACGGTATTAAACTGAGAAGAATACAGAGAACACATACTACACTTGATCTAGTTCATAATTTACGACTGTACCGCTTGATGCAACAGTTTTCAAAAATCCATTCTGGCTGTTGTCACCACCACACACGCTAGCCCAGGGGGCACTCCTCTGGCTCTTCCAGCGAAACCTCCTTCCCCCCAGCCTGCCCCCCACCTACAGGCCCTCTCTCCAAACAATTGACGTCTTTTTTCCTATCTTTCTCTCTCTCCAAACTATTTTTCCGGATAGCTGCCATATACGGTATTAAACTGAGAAGAATACAGAGAACACATGCTACACTTGATCTAGTTCATAATTTACGACTGTACCGCTTGATGCAACAGTTTTCAAAAATCCATTCTGGCTGTTGTCACCACCACACACGCTAGCCCAGGGGGCACTCCTCTGGCTCTTCCAGCGAAACCTCCTTGCCCCAGCCTGCCCCCCACCTACAGGCCCACTCTACAAACAATTTAGCCGGATAGGGGACGTATCAGAAGTTGCACTCATGTTTGTTTTTGTTCTTCTTTTATCTGCCTCCTGACCTGTGATAGGCAGAGCATGGACACGTCCCCTTAGCTGCAGTGGGAAAGACACTCCCCTGGCCAGAGCAAGCTCTTTTTCCCTTTTCCGTGTTCGAAATATCCATTAAATATAGGGTCCCAAGATAGGGGACGTATACGGTATTAAACTGAGAAGAATCGATACTGCACCGGCTGATGCTAGAGCATTTCCAAATGCATTCCGGCTGTTGTCACCACCACACACGCTAGCCCAGGGGGCACTCCTCTGGCTCTTCCACCGAAACCTCCTTCCCCCCCACCTACAGGCCCTCTCTCCAAACAATTTAGGGGGACGTATTAGATATTGTACTGATTCTGAATTGCCTCCTGCGATAGACGGGAATGGAACCCAGATCAACTGCTTGGGAAGTAGCTATGCTCACCACTATACCACCAGCAGGCACAGCAACTGATAAGAACAGATACTAAACTTGATGTCAGCTGCAGTGCCAGCATGAGCAGTGGTGTCACCTGCAGGCGGTGATGGACCTTCGTTGCACCTAGTTGGGTGCTTCCCTAACATGTAATGGGTATTTGCCTCGCCTTTCTTGGTCTGGGTGAGCACAATTGCCATGAGGGTAACCACCAGGCTGTTGCCTGAGGATTTGGGGTAATGGTGGGATTAAGCAGCCTCAGAGGCATCCATGCATGCTGCCCCTGCTGTTTCCTGTCCATTTCCGTGGTGTTTCCATCATTTTCTGAGGTTTTTCAGGCAAGCTTCCCTGTGAAGAGCTTTGGTCCCCCGCAAAAATGCTCGAGTCTCCCATTGACTTCAATGGGGTTCGTTACTCGAAACGAGCACCCGAGTATCGGGAAAAATTCCTCTCGAATAACGAGCACCCGAGCATTTTAGTACTCGCTCATCTCTAATAGTAACCAGTCTCTGACTGGAGAACAGGTGAATCCAGCAGTGGGCCTCTGAGCAAGATAGGCCCTGAGTGCCCCACTCCCTGCACAAGTGGAACATGAAACAGTAGACTGACTGCAATGCAATAGATATGCAGCCTACAGCATCTCAACCAGCCTATGTTCATATAAAAAACAGGTAAATTATTTAACAAATTACCTAGTTTATTATTATAGACACATTGGGTGGTATAGACGACTTCTAGATACAGAGTCAGGCTTGCATTGTCCTCTTTCACCAGGGACCTGACCTCTCAAAGTCACTGTAGGGGCCCTCATAATTAATCATATTGTAGCATCTTGCTGCTGCTGCTACATGGGAGGTTAGTATTTGCATATAGCTTTACAGTGGGCTTCCAAAATGAATTCTACTGGTGGGTCCAAGACACCCCAGTCAAGAACTGATAGTAATCTAGTTTGTAAGGCTACTTTCACACTAGCGTTTTCTTTTTCTGGTATTGAGTTTCGTCCTAGGGGCTCAATACCGGAAAAAAACGTTTCAGTTTTGTCCCCATTCATTGTCAATGGGGACAAAACCGAACTGAAGACAACGGAATGCTTCTAAAAGCATTCCGTTCCGTCTCCAGAACGGAGAGCAAACCGCAACATGCTGCGTTTTGCTCTCCGTCCTGGTCATCCGCACCAAGACGGATCCGTCATGACCCCCAATGCAAGTCAATGGGGACGTTCAGTGTGACACACTCAGTAAACGGATCCGTCCTCCATTGACTTTCAATGGAGTTCATGACGGATCGGTCCACAGCACACCACCACACATGACAGACACATACACACAGACATACACACAGACATACTTACATGCTCCCAGCAGCTCCGCACATCACAGGAGGAGGAGGACTGCGCACACATAGGAAGATTCTTCCTCCAGCAGAGGCCGCTGTGGGGAATCTTCCTATGTGCGCGCCGTCCTCCTCCTCCAGAGCTGCTGGGTCATGTAAGTATGTCTGTGTACAGTCATGGCCAAACGTTTTGAGAATGATACAAATATTAATTTTTACAAAGTCTACTGCTTCAGTTTTTATAATGGCAATTTGCATATACTCGAGAATGTTATAAAGAGTGATCAGCTTAACAGCGATTACTTGAAAAGTCAATATTTGCCTAGAAAATGAACTTTATCCCCCAAAACACATTTCAACATCATTGCAGCCCTTCCTTAAAAGGACCAGCTAACATCGTTTCAGTGATTGCTCCATTAACACAGGTGTGGGTGTTGATGAGGACAGGCCTGGAGATCAACCTGTCATGATTAAGTAAGAATGACACCACTAGACACTTTAAAAGGAGGCTGGTGCTTGGCATCATTGTTTCTCTTCTGTTAACCATGGTTATCTCTAAAGAAACACGTGCAGTCATCATTGCACTGCACAAAAATGGCCTAAAAGGGAAGAGTATCGCAGCTAGAAAGATTGCACCTCAGTCAACAATCTATCACATCATCAAGAACTTCAAGGAGAGAGGTTCCATTGTTGCCAAAAAGGCCCCAGGGCGCCCAAGAAAGACCAGCAAGCACCAGGACCTTTTCTTAAAAGTGTTTCAGCTGCGGGATCGGGCTACCAGCAGTGCAGAGCTTGCTCAGGAATGGCAGCAGGCAGGTGTGAGTGCATCTGCACGCACTGTGAGGCGGAGACTCTTGGAGCAAGGCCTGGTCTCAAGGAGGGCAGCAAAGAAGCCACTTCTCTCCAGAAAAAACATCAGGAACAGACTGATATTCTGCAAAAGGTACAGGGAGTGGACTGCTAAGGACTGGGGTAAAGTCATTTTCTCTGATGAATCCCCTTTTCGATTGTTTGGGACATCTGGAAAACAGCTTATTCGGAGAAGACGGGGTGAGCGCTACCACCAGTCTTGTCTCATGCCAACTGTAAAGCATCCTGAAACCATTCATGTGTGGGGTTGCTTCTCAGCCAAGGGAATCGGCTCTCTCACATTCTTGCCTAAAAACACAGCCATGAGTAAAGAATGGTACCAGAATGTCCTCCGAGAGCAACTTCTCCCAACCGTCCAAGAGCAGTTTGGCGATCAACAATGCCTTTTCCAGCATGATGGAGCACCTTGCCATAAAGCAAAGGTGATAACTAAATGGCTCAGGGAACAAAACATAGAGATTTTGGGTCCATGGCCTGGAAACTCCCCAGATCTTAATCCCATTGAGAACTTGTGGTCAATCATCAAGAGACGGGTGGACAAACAAAAACCTACAAATTCTGACAAAATGCAAGCATTGATTGTGCAAGAATGGACTGCTATCAGTCAGGATTTGGTCCAGAAGTTGATTGAGAGCATGCCAGGGAGAATTGCAGAGGTCCTGAAGAAGAAGGGTCAACACTGCAAATATTGACTTGCTGCATTAACTCATTCTAACTGTCAATATAAGCTTTTGTTACTCATAATATGATTGCAATTATATTTCTGTATGTGATAAAAACATCTGACAAACACACATAAAAACCAGAGGGCAGCAGATCATGTGAAAATATAATATTTGTGTCATTCTTTTGGCCATGACTGTATGTGTATGTCTGTGTGTATGTCTATGTATGTGTGTGTATGTGACACATGTGGGGCCAGAGCACTGCTCCGGCTCGTCACGTGTACTTGCGGCAGCACAGATCCGGCGGCATCCGGATGACACTTAATATATTTATACATGGTTATTAGACCTCCCTCATTCATCTTTTTTTCTAAACTACAGTTAATAACCCTAATTTTGCGAGAACTGTAGTCCACCCATTCCAGTTGTTCCCCTTTGTAAATGTTCAAAAGCTCTGCAGTTAATAAAAAATTCTATCTACTGTGGAACAGTAAATACAAGAAAGCTAGGAGGGGAAGGGGGGTTTGTATATGTATCTTGCTCTTTCTATGACACAGTATGCTGTGAGAGGGGAGGGGGAGCAGCAGAATATCAATAGGGGACAACAGCAGTAGCCCAGAGAAAATATGCATTTACAAACACTAGCGGAATGATTGGGATTATTATTTTTTATAGAATAATTACAAATTTGTTTTCATTGTTTTAGCGGCTTTATCATTTTATTATTCTTGTATCAGTCTTCACTATTAACTATAACTGTGTTTTTTCAATCCATTCTTTACTTTCTTAAGATCTGTGTTTGCTGTTTGCATTTAGAGGCTGACTTATAGTGGATTTATATGCTCTGACCTGAAGCAAATTATCGGGATGGAAGCATTCACTGGAGATGTGCAGATTATTTTTGCTCCTTCATTAGGTGATCTGCTGCACCTTTAGACAGGCTGATTATCAAAAATTAGCATTAATTCTAGTCTAGTTGTTGCAAAGTATCAGTGCAGACAATCCTCTCTGCTTGGACGCAGCTATAGAGGGTACCGTGGTAGTAGTGACACCTAGGCACTAGTGCCTGAGTGGGTCCAAAGGTCCCTCTGCCACATAACAAGACACCATAATTATAAATGGTACTTTGTAGGTGGGGGCCCCATTCCAGATTTTGCATTAGGGCCCAGGAGCTATAAATTACATCTCTGCTCTCCACTTGGGCAACTGAGCTTGGAAAAGGCATAGATTTTAATGAATAAATTACAAGTTTTGCTGAATCTTTTTGTGAATCTACTCATGCTGAATCTATTCACAGTACTGTAATAGGATACCACCACTGCAACAACTCTTCCTGAAATCACTACATGACATTTCTACCCTCCCAGGTTTTCCCTGGTTAGCTGTGTGTGGTTTTAATGCAAGATAGAAGCATTCAGGAACTGCAACAACTCAGGCATGAAGTGGACACCACATACAGTTACAGAGGTTACAAAGTTATATAGGGGTTTATAATCTTGGAGAACCTCTTTAATATAAGATGGCACTGAGAATGCATCAAACTCTAGACCAGACCACAAAAACAAACCCAACCTTGTTATGGGCAGCGGGTGTGAAACCATTGCATCAACCAACCTATTTGACTTTGGCCCAATTCTAAGGGATTTATCCTGGCAGTCCCCTGGTATCCACCCTTTAACCCCTATACAGGGATCTGGACTTCACTGCAGGGGAGCCACCAGGCCTCTACCTTCTGGAGTAGTCTTGGTGTGGTTCACTGCTGGCCCACAGAGGGATCAGACAAAATAGGTAGTTAGTAATAGGCCGAGGTCAGCGCAGGCAGAGTTTATTCAAATCGATGAAACAGTCTAAAGGTCAGAGCAGGCAACCCAGGGTCAGTACATTGATCAGGCACAGGTCAGGAGGCAGAGGGTCAGAATACAAGAACCAGGCAGAAATCAGTGCACAGGCAAGCAGATCAAAACACATTCGCAGGAACTCAGGGCCGCCATCAGGGGGGTACAGCAGAACCTGCTGTGGGGGTCCCGGGCAGATTCGCCAAGAAAGGGGGGCCCGGGCGCCTGTCAACAATCCCCCTCAACCAGGCCCGGACTGGCCATCTGGCCGATCGGGCATTTGCCCGGTGGGCCGCTCCATATTTTAAATAAGTGGGCCGCTGTGAGGTGGCTACTGAACTCAATTGTATCTGCATCCACTAGATGCAGATACAATTGTGCCTGCAGTAGTGAGTGCCGGAGGAACAAGGGAACCTCTGGTTCCCTGCTCCTCTATTCCCGTTGGCCGGCGCACTCATATGACGTAGGCGGCGTGATGATGTCATCGCGCCACCTGCGACGTTCCTCAGGAGTAGACCCGCCAGAAGAGGCCGGGTCTGCATCGTGGGACCGCACCTGGACAGGTAAGCATAAACTGCCCTCTCCCTATGCAGCACTAACCCTAATACTGGCCCTGGCTCCCTATTACAGACCCTCAATACTGGCCCCTGACCCCCAATACTGGCCCTGCCTCCTTATTACAAACCCTCTATACTGGCCCCTGACCCTTAATACTGGCCCTGCCTCCCTATTACAGACCCTCTATACTGGCCCCTGACCCCTAATACTGGCCCTGCCTCCCTATTACAGACCCTCTATACTGGCCCTACCTTACCCTAACCCTAATACTGGCCCCTGACCCCCAATACTGGCCCTGCCTTACCCTAACCCTAATACTGGCTACTGACCCCGAATACTGGTACTAACCTTGGACCCCTAACCCTGATACTGGCCCCTGACCCCCTAGTATTGACCTCTAATACTGGCCCTGTCTCACCCCCCTAATACTGGCCATGTCCCTAACCCTAGTACTGAACCCTAACCCTAATACTGACCTCTAATACTGTCCCTAACCCTAATATTGACCGCTAACCCTAATATACTGTACTGACTCCTAATACTTTCTCTAACTCTAATAGTACGCCATACTGACCCCTAACCCTACTACTGACCACTAACCCTAAAGCTACATTCACATGACCATATTTGTTTTGCGGTCCACAATTGCGGATTCCCAAAACACAGATACTGGCCGCGTGCGGACACATGCCTGTTCTCATCTGAGATTGCGGTCAAGGATAGGACATACTCCATCTTTGTTGCAGGGCCGTGGACTACGGATTTGTGGGCCCATTGAATTGAATGGAAATATGATCATGTGAATGTACCCTAATGCTGCCTCTGAACCCAATACTGGCCCCTAACTGATACCGACCCTAATCCTAATACTGGCCCTAAGGGTGCATTCAGACGACCATATTTCTGGGTCTCATTCTCATGGCTCCTCATTCTCTTTAGTGTTTGCCGTGTCCGTGCCTCCTTCCTGGTCTCCCGGTACCGACCCCCCTACCCCCCGCTCTGTATGGACTAGAGAGCGCAGGGCCTGGACACAGTGGGACGGACAGCGAGAAAAGGTGAGGCCTGTGATCACTGTGTTTATTATCCCTGTACTGTGACATCGCTGTGTTTGTTAGCCCTGTACAGTGACATCGCTGTGTCTATTATCCCAGTGCAGGAAGAGGTAAGTGGTCTGTGTTTGTGTGTTTGTTTTCTATTTTTCAGGGTCGTGAATGCAGAGGACTACGTCGGATTCAGTGGAAAAAAGGGGAGGACCCCTCGCCATTTTTTAAAAAATTATTTAATTATTTTTGTAAAAAAATGGCGTGGGGTCCCCCCCTTTTTTCCTTTGCCAGCCAGATACCTGGTAGTGCCAGGCTGCCCCCAACCAGCAGCGGCAGCCTGGCACTACCAGGGTGGGAAGGGACACAGTTATTGGCCCTTCCCAGCCTAATGGTACCAGCCTGCAGCCGCCCCAGAGCCAGACACTCAATTTAGAAGGTCCGGTCCTGCGGGTACCCGGCTCTTCCCGGCACCCAGGAGGCGGAGGGTGCCGAGGTAATAGATGTTGGGGTTAGTGCTGGCCTGCCATACCGGCAAACACTAAGCCCAGTATTAGTAATCAGGGCCGTCTGTAGATAGCCATAATTACTAAAACTGTAGTATTGTAAAAAAAAATACACACACACAAGTATAAAACATTTTATTGAAATAAACACTCCCCCAGACCCCTGTTTGACCATTTTATTAAAAAAAAAAAAAAGCTGGTCCGACGTAGTCCACCGAATCCGACGTAGTCCTCTGCATTCACGACCCTGAAAAATAGAAAACAAACACACAAACACAGACCACTTACCTCTTCCTGCACTGGGATAATAAACACAGCGATGTCACTGTACAGGGATAACAAACACAGCGATGTCACTGTACAGGGATAATAAACAGCGATGTCACAGTACAGGGATAACAAACACAGTGATGTCACAGTACAGGTATAATAAACACATGTCACTGTACAGGGATAATAAACCTCAGATCAACACATTGTGCCCCCATCAGACCTCAGGTCAGTGTCTTGTGCCCCCATCAGACCTCAGATCAGCGTCTTGTGCCCCCATCAGAGCTCAGGTCAGCATCTTGTGCCCCCATCAGACCTCAGGTCAGCGTCTTGTGCCCCCATCAGACCTCAGATCAGCATCTTGTGCCCCCATCAGACCTCAGATCAACACAATGTGCCTCAACACTCTGCACTTACAAGCATGTAACTGAATTTAATGGCAACTGTGTTTCCCTATTGAAAATGTTTATCAGTGTGTGAATAATAATAATAATAATATAACATGTAGCGTAAAAACATTAGCCTAGGGTAGGATCCTGCCTAAAGAGTCTACCTTGTCGCGGTAGCAGGCTTACTAATCTTTTGGGCAAAAAAAGCAGTTGTGATATGCCGTAAAAAAGAAAGATGTAATGTGCTATGTGGAGGCTGCTGCATATTAAGCAAATCTGTAAAATTTACCCAAAAGGGGGGGGGGGCCCGCGAAATTTGCCTGTAGGGGGCCCCGAAATTCCTGATGGCAGCTCTGCAGGAACTAGCCAGCTAGTAAACATATTGCTCAGGCAGAGAATGAGCAGCACAGCAGAAGTTGATTAACACATTAGAAACAGCCTAGCAGCTGCACACAGAACCAAATGAGGGTTTATCCCTTTTAATACTGCAGAATGAGGTTAGGTTCAATGAAAAATATACCCAATAGACACACAGAACATCAGCGCCCGAGTCCACTGCTGAAATGCTGGAACTGCAACAGACACAGTGTGAGTAGAGCAGCCCCCGTGCCTTCAAGAAGTGGCAGTGAAGCAGTGGGCACAGACTGCCGATGTAACAGACCCCAGACCAAAACTTGAATTAGTATTGACCATGGACAACAAAAATAAATCAATAGATAATGGAAACATCCCAGACTTGTGTTCAATATGTTTTTTACTGGTTTCTTGTCTTTTAAGGAATAAATTAGCCTTTAGGCTTATCAGCAGACCTTCTGCTGGCCATCTGATTGCCCAGACATTCAGACATGAGGGAAGCATTGCAATGTACTTTCTGTGGTGAGCATGAGGATTTCATTTCCCCTTGCAGATCAAGCTAAGGCATCATGCAGGCAACTGCATTCAGGATCTATATCAAAACGATTTCAAGTGAATTGTTTATGTATTTCAGTGGAGACCTGTAGTACACAAGTTCATGACCTGTAAACACAAATCTTATATGCAATCTGCATAAAAAATGCAGTGTGCTCCATAGTATGGCATACCCAAGGACAGATCGCTTGTTTTTTTATCTGACAGGTACATTGATTATCATTATACAGTAGATGACACAATGATGACTGTGAATATTTCATACGTACCACAATTGATCAAAAATATATTTATACAACTAAGCTAAAAAAAATGTTGCTTGGCTTTTATGCTGTTTGAGCATAAGCTGTTCTGCTGTGAAACCCAACATCTGGCAAATTTACAGAATAATGACAAAGATCCGTGAACAGATTCTAAAAATAAATCATTTTGGCAGATGATGCCCATGAGTATAGCAAGGTTTTAAAATAACAACATTTTTGCCACATATCATAAAGGTATTTGCATGACCAGACACGACCTTACAAAAAATGCATGTACAACGATCAAAGACAATAACTCTCCAAACAGAAAATTGCGTAGCTTTCTTATACCAAAATAACTACAGCATGCCACCCTCAATCCATTTAAATAAGCACTACTAAAAAAGAATTTATGATAGACATGCCAAGACAAATCTATAGTCAATATATATTATAATAATCATAAAAGTTATGTCAGTGCAGTTAATCAATAAATACCCATAAATGATTATATATCCATTTCTACATCAAAAGTGATATTATTTTACTGATTTAGCAGCTCTGCATGCTCATGGAAATAGATTCTTGGCTATTTAATGGGATTATCCACAATACTTATCAAAGTACTCAGATCCAAGATCTGGTTGAAAAAAGTAGAATAATTCTCATGGCACTACTGTACGTCTTTAAAGTGTAACTGCCATTCTATTTTTATTTTTGTAATGTATAGGGGCAGTGATGCTGATCATTTTTGTAATATACTTTAATTACTGAAATCAGACATTTCTATGCTATTTAAAAATAGCTCTAAAATTTACCATTTTGAGCCTTAGCAACGCTCCTCTGTCTTCTGTTTACATAACACACTCAGTGAGCAAGTCTCCACTGTTATGTAAACAGAAGACAGAGGAGCATTGCTAAGGCTCAAAATGGGCCACTTTAGAGCTATTTTTCTAAAAGAAATGTATAATTTCAGTAACTAAAGTATATTACAAAAATGGTCAGTATCACTACCCCTATGCATTAAACTAATAGAATGGAAGTTACACTTTAAAAATGTTCCCAATATAGAAAATTCTAACATACTGTGAGAAAAAGTCATAGGTAGCTGACTAGTGAATCCCACTGATCACTAGAACGAAGTGGCAGTAGTGCTAGTAAATCTAATAAACTATGGCATACAGTTGTGTTCTACAAAACTTGCAGGATTGGGTAGACCTTTTAACTTTGTAGAACAGATGTTGGGGTAAAAGGGGTTTACCAAGACTAGAATATTGAAGTCATATCCTCAGGATAGATCATCAATATCTGATAGGTGGGGGTCCATACCACTCACCGGAGTGCTGTGGCCTCTTTAAACAGCTGATCGGTGCTGGTGATGGTGTCAGAACTCCACCAATCAGATGTTAGTGGCCTATCCTGAAGATAGGTCATCAATATTTTACAGTCAGAAAACTCCTTTAAATGCAATGATTCCCAATTTTTTTTTATGTATTGGAATGAAATTATGTCTTCATACCACACCAATAAACTAAAAGGATCTGCACAAAAATAACAGCTAGCTCTTTAATTCAATGTGGAACCAAGTTTTTGAGAATAGATTTAAACAGGAAATGGTCAAAGAGGCAAGGGTGTTAAAGGGAACCTATTATCAGACATGAAGCCCCTAAATCGCTGCCATAGCATACCAGCTATAATGTCACTTTAAGAATAAAGAGACAAATAGTTATGAAGTATTGTATGCTGTCTGTGAATAGTAATGTAGGGGGTTTTAATATCAGGAGTATTTATGGGGCCCTGACTAGTGTTGACTGCATCGAAGTCCACGAAGTGGAGTTCGATCCAAATTTCAGGATGAATTTGATTCGCCGCAAAGCCAAATTTCCTCATGTTTCCTGGTAGCGAATCAAATTAACCTGAAATAGTGTAAAAAATAAAAATCATATTGGCATATGATATTGGCAAAAAGTTGCAACCTACACCAAGCAACCCCGGTGTACTTTTACACATACAGTAGGTGTAAACCACATTGCACTAACACCAAATATATTATTACAATTTTATAAATTTGGAGCAGGCATACAAAGGAAAGACAGACGTAAAACTGGGAAAAAAACAACTGCAAATGATAACTGTCCCTCTATTTTTATTATATCCATGTTCTACGTTAAATGCCTTTAGTAAGATCTAATTTTAGAAAACTATTAAATATGAAAATGAGACACTGCAGCTTTATTGTAATAAATATGATTATTACTAATCCTACTTAAATACATTACAGATATATAGGAAAAAGCTAATCTAATGCTTCAGATAATTAGAATACAGTTCTCCTTCATGCAATAAGCTCTAGATGCCGTATTAAGTGCCTTTTAATTATACTGACAATTGCATAGCACTTCATATTAAAATGTTAACTATTACATCTTTGTTAAGAAAAACCAGTCATTTAAAATTTGTCTCACATTTATATTACTAAAGAAATGTGGCAAAAATAAATGTATTTTATATTAATTAAAATGTATTTTTAAATGTATTATTTCTGTTTTTTAAACTTTTTTATTGTAATTTTTAGTACCCTTAGGGGCTTTGAACAGACAATCTAATCTTCTGTTTGTTTGTCCCATAGACCACAATAGAATAATATTGTGGTCTATAGGAGTCCGACACTCCTCCTGAGAGGCTGTTCCTTGTGCTGCTCTTTTCCGACAGGTAACCATGACAGCCCTCAATATCCAATCCTAGTCTTTCTGGCAAGGTGCCAGCTGTACTACACAGCCAGCAACCGCACTGCATCCATTCCACACCGCACTGCATCTCCGGGATTGCAGAGCCGTATGCGGTGCGTCCTGGTTTTAGAAACACCCTACATGTGGCTCTAATCTTTTGCCTCAACATCAAACAGGGCTCAGGAGTGAAACAGCACCATATGAATTAGAGACTCAATGTGGTGATTTACACATCTGGTGCTAACAACTGTAGAGGCGCTGGGGTGAAATAATGAATAGAACCCCTGAGAAGTGAACCCATTTTGAAAATTCTGCCTATCAAGGTAATATACTTAGGAACCTTGCCATAACCCAGGGAAGGCCACCATTGGCTGGGGACTGTGCTGTCCCTTTAAGAGCAGGGAGGAATGTGTGTCCCCTGCAGGAGCAGAGAACAGCAGGTAGAAGGTGGGGAAGCCAAAAGTAGAGTACAGCATGGAGCAGACAGAATTATAAACATGTCAGTGGTCAGGTCCGCTGGGAGGGAGAAAAGAATGCCCATGGTTGGTGATACGGCAACAAAACACTGTGATAAAGGTTAGTATTCAATTAGTTATGTCTGCGGGCACAGATGACCGACATTACACAAGTGAAGACTTGTGCAAGGGACAACTACATCCCATACCTTATCAATTAATGTTCAGAGTAGTTCTCTATCATGATGCTGAACACCCTATTAGTTAAAGTATCAAAAACAGTTTATTCATTTATATTAAAACTTCGTAGATCCAAACGTCTACGTTATTCTACGACACTTACTTTTATTTCTTCACAACTTTTAGTATTAGACTTGTTTTTTATATCACTGTGTTGCCATAGTTCAAATATCACATCTGATTCTTGGTAAAATCATGGCATCACAACTGGTGTAGAACTTGAGTCGCCTTGAAAAAGTTGCAAAAGATTTCTACCGTTTTCTTATGGGAAAACATGGAAATCTCAGGGTTTTTTTTAACTGTAAATCACAAGAGACAATTTGCTGCGCTGGGGCCCCAGCTGCATACCTGAATATTTTCTTCAGTCATGATAAACTGTCCAGATGCTCATGAGGCAAAGCATGTCAACATCATCATCCTACCACCACTTCTTATAACATAGACTATTTGGTAAGTTAATCATATCAAGAACTTTCAAATGTTGGCTGTCCTTTCTCATGTAAGCTCCCCGTGTAGGTTTCCAACAGTCAGATATGACCTTTTGGACATCACTGCTTAAGATGAATTATGAGGTAGAAATAGCATGCACATATACTGTATCACCAGCAAGATTATGAACTTCTGTTTGGAGCTATGCAGGTGTTTGTGAGGAACATTTAATGGCTTAAAACTATCAGCTTCCAACAAGAATGATTAAAAATGTAGAATGCATCGAGAAGATAATAGTGATCATATAGTGACTATTAATAATTGTTCCTTAATTGTACTTTATCTTATAAAATGTTATGTTTAATAATCAATTTAATTAAAAAGAACATTTTTGAGATAATCAAAGACGCGGAGTGCTGCAAAGAACTTTAGTAATTGGTGTTTAATTATTCTTGTTCACAAGATGTCAAAAGAAATCTGTATCTATGGTGCTATTTTATATCAAGCTGTGAATTTCATCTTTCTGAGTGATTGGCTGATATTAAATTTAAAAGTCACTGCGTCCCAGGAAACACACTACCTTAGGCCATAAATCACAGCTTAAGCTAAAATGTTTTATAAGCAGCATCATTCTGGAAGTAGGACAACTGATAGTTTAAAATATCACAGGTTTACTGTGTGCCTACAGTATCTATCTATCTATCTATCTATCTATCTATCTATCTATCTATCTATCTATCTATCTTTCTATCTCTATTCAGGCCTATTATCTGGAACAAGTGTGCAAATGTTTTTGCCACTAGCAAATTCCCCTGAGAGATATCCTAGGGATATTAAGCATTTTCATTCAATTTAATCAAGAAATCTTCTTGATTAACAGTACAATCCCACTAGGGATTCTCTTTATGCGAAAATGTATATTTAAAACCTAACTTTTATTAAATAGCTTTTAAGATTACTATACTCAGGAGAAGGGGTTAAAACTATCAGCTGACTTGTTGACAATAACAGTATATACGCAGTTTGGTGTGGTTGGGAGAGTCAGGGAGTCGGGACTTGGGGTTTATTAAAACCCCAAGTTTGATCACAACTAAATTTAATCCCCCTTTTTTTTTGATTGTTTAAGGAGGGTGAAGTTCCCTTACAGAGACTGTTGGCAGCGCTGTCCTAATTACTCATCCTCATTGCATCCTATACACCCACTATCCATTGACTCCCTGTTACACTTGGAGCAGATAGCAGCGGTCTGCTTGGTAAGATAGGGTAAATGTCAGTTGTTTCTTCAATAGGTCGTGGCGCAACCACATACACTTGTTTGTTATTGTGGTGTGCTCACAGTAAAGGCAGTCAAGAAAGACTAGCCTCAGTTATCCTCTCTTATTATCATATATGGAAGCTGGCTAAATACTATCACCGCCTGAGTCTCTCTAATCGTAAGATGATGATCGGCAATTCACATTCCCTGTATTACATTCATACAGTGGATTGGTCCGATAACTGACCCTGCCTGACTACGTCTTTCCCTACAATTCATTCACACCACTGCATTAACAAGTCTGCTTGCCTAAAAACACACATGCTAGAACCCTCCCGACATGTTTCACTGCAGATGCAGCTTCGTCAGGGGATAAGGGTAATAGTGTTATAGTGACTATAACCCTTACCGCTCACTCAGGCATCTCTCCTGGCGGCTGGTACAATTCCACAGTGTGCCAGGAGTACAGAAGAGCTCACTGGCAGTGCTGGCCAAACTGATCAGGGAGCAGGACCGAAATGTGTAAATATATATTTCATTTATAGTTTATAGTGAACTATTCTTATATAAGTGAGCAGTGAGGGCAGACACCCAGCAGCTCCCATCACAACTTCCTAGTCAGCGCAGCACTGTACTGTTAGGAAGACGGATGTCCCTTAGCAATGCTCTCTAAAAAGATCGCTGCTTAGGGACATTTCATCCCAAGTTTTCTACTATAAATAAATGTTTTCCCTAAATAAAGTACATTAGAAAAATGTTCCCTATCTCTGTCCCTACACATTAGCAACAAACAAAAAAGGCACACTTTAAATGAAAAGGAATAGCAATGCAGAGTTTGTGGGACATTTATAAAATCTCCTACGCCAGCTTTATGGCGTAAAAATGTTGCAAGCGATGTTGTGTGCAACATTCTGTGCATTTCTTTGCGACCTTTGATGACATTTCTGCCGCGTTCAAAAGTGGAGTGAAGAGTTTGTTTGGGATTACAGATTAGAAAACTTTAATGTCTCATTTATAATGCACAACTTTAAAAAAAAAAAACTCAAAAAGTCGCATCTCCACCCCAGGGAACCCCCTGGCATAGTTTCACTGCTGAAATCACACTCGCGCCAAATTTAATTAAACCAACCGCCATCTTTATAAATTTCCCACAGATGTGCAATGCAACTCTAGTCTTAAAAATAGCCTCAAACACATCTACAATGATAAATCCCCTCCAGTTGTGCTTAATTTCCAGATTCTTCAATGAAACTAGCAACAAAAACAATGGATAATTTTATTCTGGCTGCCTTTCAGCTACTTTTTCTGTCAATAAAGAGGGGGCAGTACCAATTATCTAAAACATAACCTTTAATAATCACATTAAATAAGGAAAACCTCCTAAAATTGTCAAAACGACACTAAATTGAAAAATAATTAAGTCTTACCAGAATCTAGCCGCTTGTGACAGTATATGTCAAATGGGGGCTAATCCATAGCAACATAGCAGAATCTAGCCGCTTGTGACAGTATATGTCAAATGGGGGCTAATCCATAGCAACATAGCTGTGAAAATAATCATTCATTAAGTAAACTGATTATCACAGACGCAGGCACAAACAGACATCAGGACACGGGGCTATGCTGACCCTCAAGATGACCACTCATACTGGCTCAGCCCGAAGATGCGACCAGATGGTAGCCGCACTCCGTCCCCGTACCTAATGCTACTGGTACCCTACAAAACCCTACTGATTCTAATTCCCAGTAGTCCCAACGCGTTTCATCTCAATTTATAAAATACATACTCAGCCCATGAATCATCAGGGGACCTGGGCAGAGTACCCAATGGGAAAGAGTCAGTAATGAGGGTACTGAATATTTTGTTCAGATACACCCATAACAAACAACGTAACAAACATATAATAATTAGTCACAGCAATGGCGTATGGCCCATAGCAGAGAACGGAGGATGGTGTCCATGTAACGATATAATCCTACCGCACACCATGTACCCCAGAGACGCGCCTTGGTGCGGGCAACATCCCTCTTGTAGTCTGGCAGTCTGCAATACTAACCGAACGCCAGCCGCCACCATTTATCGTAAACCCACCTCTACAAATTCCCTTTTGAGGTGGGAAAGTAATCATCCCACTCCTCTCAAAAGTGGGATTCCCACAGGACAATACCTCAGACTAAGACGAAATTGCTCTGAGGATTGTGAATTTATTCGACAAGCCAAGGATCTTAGAAGGTTCCATGAACGGGGTTATCCGGATGGAATACTCCGTTCATCCTATAAAAAGGCCCTTGAGAAAAAACAGAAGGGGGCGTAATTTGAAAGATTATGTGGTACATAGCCATTTTACCTCAATGATGAAATCTAATACTTGGCTTGATAAACCTTTGGTGGGATGCTTTAAATGCGGAAGGTGCAGTTTCTGCAGATACATCTTGACTGGTAAAAGCTTTTCAGGTAAAACACCTAATATAATGTATAAAATCCAGGATTTTATTAACTGTCGGTCAATAGGTGTAATTTACCTGATTTCATGTATCTGCAACCTGAGATATGTCAGAAAAACGTGCAGGAGCTGCGCTGTCGCATAGGTGAGCACCTGTGCGATGTGAGGAACAAAAAGGACACCCCGGTGGCAAATCATGTGAATGAAAGTCATGGGGGTAATCTCGATTCCTTGAGATTCTCAGGAATAGATCCATCTCATAAAAGAAGGAAAAATGAAACGGCACTCACCATAAAAAACTTTCTTTATTTGCGTGGCAGGTTCACACTAGAATTACAGTGCTGGGCGGCGGGCGGTACCACACATGTTGGCGACGTCAGGCAACGGCCGTTTCGTGCACAATCACGCTTCGTCAGGCCTGTGACGTCAAGACGCTGTACGTCTCCACCTTTTAAACTCCGGAGGCAGATGCGCGCATGCGCAATCTGTATCCAACCACGGAGCTACACACTTTAACATACATAATAAAAAATAAAAAATAGTACTCTAAGACAGCCCTAGTATCAAAAGAAATACTAATACAAACATATTGTGCAATGTTATAAAAATATACTGAGGTCGTTTTTGTCATTTAGACCTAACGGGCCCATCGCTTCAGAGCGCATAATCCATCTGGCTTCCCTGCGCAGCAGCTCCTTGTGTCTATCGCCCCCTTGAGGCCATGTGGGAACAAACTCTATTCCCACAAACTTCAACACATTTGGGTTGCCTGCGTGGTCCTTTTTAATGTGCTCTATTAAGCGTAGACAGCCTTTTCCACTCGCTATGGATGCAAAATGTTCCCTAAACCTTTCTTGTAGACACCTGATGGTTTTTCCAATGTAATATCTACCGCAAGTACAATAAACCATGTATACAACATATTTACTTTTACATGTAATAAGATGTTTTACCTTATGCTCTATGCTTCCATTCCTAAGCCATTTCATTTGGCCATTGTATTTACAAAAATTACAATTGCCACATTTATAATTACCAATTGGGGCAAATTGCCTTAGCCAAGTGCCTTCTTCATTCTCTGACAACCTACTTCTCACTAATTTATTCCTGAGGGTACAAGTTCTTCTAAAAGCTATGACCGGGGTACTATCAATGGAGTCCCTTAACATGGGATCCTCCCTTAATAGTCCCCAATTTTCTTTAATAACTTCCTTTATTTTTCCTGCCATAGGGCTATATTTGAATGAGAAGGGACATTTAATCTGCTTTCTCTACGTTTTTTTATTATCTATTTTCATCAGATCTTCTCTTTTTATTTTCGACACTTTTCTCTGCGCCATATTTAAAGCGTATAAGGGATAGCCCCTAGCTAATAGCCTCTTTTTTAATTCTTCCGCCTGCTCTGCAAAACCTAATTCTGTGGTGTTTATTCTTTTCAGTCTAATAAACTGTCCATACGGGACTGCTTTTTTTACTGAGTCTGGGTGGAAGCTGGAGTTGTGGAGTAGTGAGTTGGTGGCCGTGGGCTTACGATAGCCCTTAGCCACCAACTCACCACCCAGAACCTCCAGCGACACATCCAGAAACTCGAGCTTAGACCCTCCAAACACATGTGTGAAAAGCATATTCATGTTATTAGTTCTATTGAGATATTCTGCGAACTGACAGAAATGTTCTTCTGAGCCAGACCATATAATGAAAATGTCATCCACATATCTCAAATATAATTGAATATGTGGTAGAAAGGGGTTTGAAGTAGTATAGATACATTTATCTTCAAGTCTAGCCAAATAAAGGTTAGCGAATGTGCACGCCACTGGCGTCCCCATGGCCGTCCCAAAACGTTGCTGGTACCAGTCACCACCAAACATAAAAGCATTATTTTTTAGCACTACCCCTAATGCTTCCCTTACAAACCCAATAAAGTTTGCAGTTTTTTGTGTACCTTCTAGTACTTCACACACTGCTTCAATACCCATTTCTTGGGGAATCCGGGTGTATAAGCTTTCCACGTCTAGGGACACGAGCTTAAAATCCTCCCTCCACCGGAAAGACTCCAGTGATTGGAGAAAATCGCCCGTGTCCCTGACGTAGGCGGGGACATTGACCAGGAGTGGTCTAAGCAGCCAATCTAAATATTTAGAGAGAGGTTCGGTGACTGATCCAATGCCGGCAACGATGGGACGGCCAGGGGGACACACAGAGGATTTATGTAGTTTAGGGAGAAAGTACCAAGTAGGTCTAATAGGAGATGGTAATAAATGGTGGTGAAGAAGTCACCCCGCGGGGGGAATTGGGATAGATCAATCCTCCAAAGAGAATGTTGGTGGATTTTCAATCTAGACACTTCAAGCCCTAAAGGGTTAAACGAACAGCTCAATTTTGGCTGTTTTGTCTAGATTGAACCTTGCATCCATAGAATTGGTACCTTTTGGTGTGAGTATTTATGTTGTCAAAGGTTTATGTTGTTTAGGTCTATTGTATAGATCCTTTCTAAACCTATGTTTTAGCTTCTTGATTCCTGTCTGCCCTGTGTGTTATTCTATTAGCCAATATGAACTTACCTTGAGTGCCGTGAGTATATATATATATACATGGTTTATTTGTTATTATACTCCTTCTACAAATGTGATTGAAAAGGGTTTTTTTGGGGGGTTTCATACGTCTTGTCGCATAGAGTGATGTAGATATATCTATTGGGCAAGATAAGAAAGATTTCCCGCAGCACCGTTTTTCCTATTGCGCATGCGCTGACTTTTCAGGGTATGGGCAATGAGGTAATATGCGCTGGATATTCATAGATGGATCTGCGCATGTCCGGCACTGGTGGTGACGTCATCGGAAGTGACGCGCCGCCAGTGGCGCGGACTTGGAAACCTCATAAGGCGGCTGGCGTTCGGTGAGTATTGCAGACTGCCAGACTACAAGAGGGATTTTGCCCGCACCAAGGCGCGTCTCTGGGGTACATGGTGTGTGGTAGGATTATATCGTTACATGGACACCATCCTCCGTTCTCTGCTATGGGCCATACGCCATTGCTGTGACTAATTATTATATGTTTGTTACGTTGTTTGTTATGGGTGTATCTGAACAAAATATTCAGTACACTCATTACTGACTCTTTCCCATTGGGTACTCTGCCCAGGTCCCCTGATGATTCATGGGCTGAGTATGTATTTTATAAATTGAGATGAAACGCGTTGGGACTACTGGGAATTAGAATCAGTAGGGTTTTGTAGGGTACCAGTAGCATTAGGTACGGGGACGGAGTGCGGCTACCATCTGGTCGCATCTTCGGGCTGAGCCAGTATGAGTGGTCATCTTGAGGGTCAGCATAGCCCCATGTCCTGATGTCTGTTTGTGCCTGCATCTGTGATAATCAGTTTACTTAATGAATGATTATTTTCACAGCTATGTTGCTATGGATTAGCCCCCATTTGACATATACTGTCACAAGCGGCTAGATTCTGGTAAGACTTAATTATTTTTCAATTTAGTGTCGTTTTGACAATTTTAGGAGGTTTTCCTTATTTAATGTGATTATTAAAGGTTATGTTTTAGATAATTGGTACTGCCCCCTCTTTATTGATATTAATTTTTGGCGGAACCAAGGTGGAGGGGTCTGTCTGTTCCTCCCTTCCTCGCTTTGGCACATTTATATACAGCTACTTTTTCTGCACTGGGGTGATAGGTTTGCATATGCATATCTGGACATATTAATGTGCTAACCTTAATATAATTGGGGACAAGGAATTATTTGGGAGATTCCAAATTCTCACATGTAGGTGCTTTACAAAGAACAACATATACAACAAACTCATGGACAATATGGACAAATGATAATAAATAACCGGTGTTTTATATTGATAAAAATCAACCACGTTCACAGAACCATATTTTTGGTCCACATCTGATTCACATTTTTTACAGATTGTATGCCGACCCATTTACTTCCATGGGGTTGAACATGGCCCATTCTTGTCTATTTTTCTGACAAAAATAGGCATTTTAACAATGGGGCCTGCAAAAAGTGCAGGATGCACATGGCCAGTATCCGGATTTTGCAGATCCGTGATTTTATGTACCAGAAAAATGATACGGCGTGTGAATGTGGCCTAACAGTTAGAGTGGTGTCCTTTCACAGACTGTCCCTATAATACGAGAGCCACCATGGAACAGCTGAGTTAGGCCTCTTCCACATTCCACAGAGACATCTGTGAAAAAAAGTGTACGTGTTTCATCCACATCGCAGATCAAAGTAGTGCATGTCTCTGCAATTTTTTTACTGACCCTCGACAGTAAAAAAAATATTGAAATGTGAACAGACATTTCAAAATGCGCACAGCACAAGTCAGGGAAAAACGGAAATATGGACGAGGCCTTACACCGGTATGGCTTGAGAGTCCCGGCTAAACAGCTGTGCAAAAGGATATTGTTACCGGCTGTTGTTTTTTTATGGAGCAGTACATGGCACTATTCATATTAATGACCATTCATATTTTACATGGACTGTTTATATTACTTATAATGATCTTGGCTGAAAACTGATTATGGAGTTATTGCAATACTGAATCTTATTCATCAGATCGATTTACAGTATCAAGGCTTCACTGAATTCAGCAAAGTTCTGTATTTGCCAGTTTTATACTGAGGGGGTTCCTGTGACATACATTATATCCCACCAATATCTCTTTGTAACCCCAGAATACACAACATGCTAGGCATCAACATTTGTATAGTTATCACTGAGCAATTTTGACTTTATGAAACATTTTTTATGATACTTTGAGATACAATAGCAGAAAATTATTATTGACTGATCAAAATTACTTTTATTACAACTTATGTTATAGTGCTTTTAGGGTAACATTTTGGCACTGATTCCTATTATGGCATTGATTTTGCTAGATTGTCTCTAATTTGTGAGGATTTATTGGTGAAGTGCAGCCCAATCATAAATCACGTGGATATTGTTCAAATCACTCAAAGTGAACAATAACAGAAAAACAAAGGAAGCTGATTCAAATAACCAGCTGTAATGCATAGAAAATGCTGTTTGTATGATTTTCTTTTGGTTATCAGGACAATCACAGAGGCTCCAGCACTTCATTTACTGTATTTATCCAATGTCCCTTGATACCTTCTCTTCATCACCTTGATATCCTGATCTCCCCCTTGGTTACCTGCTAAAATCACCAAAACCATAATTGATTGTTTTGTGTTAATGTAATGCTACTTTCACACTTGCTGGAAGTCCGCTCTGGCCCCATTACCTATAATGGGGTGGTCTGGAGGTCCGGCTGCAGCACAGCAAACATGCCGAGAGGCAGCCTGACAAAAGCTACAGCATGGTGTGGACTTTCGGCGGCACGGTGGGCTGGCCCCTACTATCGCAAGTTTGAAAGTAGCCTAAGAAGTTCTTGAGAACTGCATCAGGCAGAAGCTTCAACATTATTCATAACTTTTGTGAATTGTTGAAGGAATGCTAATGATGAGCTAAAAGAGAACATTACATAAAAACAATGTTAAAGCCATCGCCCCCCCCCCCCAATTAAAAAAAAAAAAACTTTTTTAACTGGGGAACAGACAGAACACTTGGTGCCCTCCTTTTCATCTTTTCAGCTGTCGATCCATCAATTCCTGGGCTCTTTTTCTGTCATTCAAGATGGCTGCACTGCTTCTCAGGCTGCTACTAGATGCATCAGCAGTCTAAACGTGTGAATGGGTCCGCATCTATTCCGCAATTTTGCGGAATACATGCAGCCCCATTCACTTCTATTAGAGTGGGCAGCTGCGGTAAATTGCAGAACACATGCTGTGCGGCATCCGTGGTATTGTGGATCTGCATTTTTGTGGATCTGCAATACTACAGCCGTCTGAACAGCCCCTAAGACAGCCTTGTCCAGCCCTGTCTTTGGATTGGCCAGCACTGTTCACATAAATAATGGCCAATCCATGGGCAGCAGTGGTCTGTGAAGCAGTGCGACCATCTTGGATGGCAGATGTGTAGCCCAGAAATTGGAGGATCTGCAGCTGAAAAGATGAAAAGTGCTCCATTTGTTCCTCAGTTAATGTGATTTTTTTTTTCCTGAACCAGAGAGTCACTTTTAAAGAGTAACAAGACAGCTAACTCCCTGCTTCATTTGTCAGAAGCAGCAAGTTGTATTGAGGTAAAATTATTATTTGAAGGGTATCAAATATCTCAAAAACTAGAGCATCCCCAAAATACTCTACGTTTGTTCAAAAATAATTGGCAACTAAACTGAATTTTTTTAGTTGGACTATGATTTTATTACTATTTATTAAAGAAAAAGTAAGTTCAGTATATAGAGGGCACATTTGAAAGCTTAGAAAGAAAGCAAGAAGCATAACCTTGACAATGCTCTTTTATCCACCAATGCATGACAACCTTAGTTTAGTACTGGAGTGGAGGAGAGAAACTGATTTACCCTAAGATATGGAAGATCTAATTTATAAAAGAACTAGAGTTGGATGCATGAGAGAGAGCACAGTTAATGAAGAGAAATAATCATCGTGCAGGAACATATTTATGACCCACATAACACATTATACCACAGTCAATATGTCTACACCCCCACAAAGTAATTATTGGGATCTAGAAGTCTCTGTATTCTTGAGAGCTCTGGCAGATACATTATATATAGGGATATTACACCATGCCTTGTTGATTTTATTTCCTGTTCTTGACCAAATGGATGAAATGTTTTTCTCCACTGATATATTCTGAAAGTCAAAAAGAGAAAAATATAAATACTCTCGGCAAATGCTTGTCCACAATACAGGCCTGATGCTGTCAACTTAGGCTAGTTTCACACTTGCGACAGGGAAATCTGGTAGAGAACAGCCTGCCAGAGTTCTCTGGATCCGTGATGGTTGGATACTACCATTGACTATATTGGGATCCGCTAGAGATCTGGCCACTACTCAGCAAATATGCCAAGAATCGGCTGGACCAAAAACGCTGCACAGAGTGGTTTTATCCAACCAATTCCCTGCATTGTCTGCTGGATCTGCCAGCTGGAACATCTGGCCAGAGATGTAAAAGAGGCTTTAAAATATATCCTTATGATTTACAAAATGCTTGTTTCATATTTCTATGGGAGGGCATGTGAGGAGATAACATGACACAATAGGGCTAGTCTGATTTAGACAGTGTGTAAGAGAATGTCTAGACGAGATTTAATTAGTGGTGGAAAACTTCAAGCCAGATCTTGTCATGAATTCACAGAAAAATCCATAACAAATCTGCAGCAAGATCAGTATCACTGTCATGCTGATTAGTTGTGGATTATACTACAGATTTGCTGTAGATTTCACATTTTAAAGTGCAGAACTTCAGTAAGGCTACTTTCACACTAGCGGCAGCACGGATCCGGCACCTAAAGGGTGCCGACGGATCCGTACTGCCGCTGATACATGTGTGGAGCCGGAGCAGCGCTCCGGCCCCACACATGTTGGAACAAGACATACAGACATACAGACATACATACATACACACATACACACATACACACATACACACTCACATACTCCAGGGACGCCGGCAGAACGTCTTCACGCGCCTCCTGCGCGCAGTGATGACGATTCCCCACAGCGCCCTCTGCTGGGCGCAGTGGGGAAACGTCATAGCTGCGCGCAGGAGGCGCGTGAAGACATGCTGCCGGCGTCCCTGGAGTATGTGAGTATGTATGTGTGTATGTCTGTATGTATGTCTGTATGTATGTATGTCTGTATGTATGTATCTATCTATGTAGCCGGATCCGGAATGACCCCCCATTGCAAATCAATGGAGGACAGATCCGGATTACTGGTGTGTCCACACCAAACGGATCCGTCCCCATTGACTTGCATTGGGGGTCATTCCGGATCCGTCTTGGTGCGGATGCCTGGACCGGAGAGCAAACCGCAGTATGCTGCGGTTTGTTCTCCGGTCTGAAGACGGAACGGAATGCTTTCAGGAGCATTCCGTTGTCTTCAGTTCAGTTTTGTCTCCATTGACAATGAATGGGGACAAAACTGAAGCGTTTTTTTCCAGTATTGAGCCCCTATGACGGAACTCAATACCAGAATTTAAAAACGCTAGTGTGAAAGTAGCCTAACTCCAGGAAACCCAGATTATTGTATTTTTAAAGGGGCTTTCTAAGAGTACATTATTGATGATATCTGGGGGCTGACTTGTGGCATACCCGCCAGCTATTTGAAGAAAAAGACATTGTGCTCTGGTGAGTGCTGTGGTGTCTCCCTGGGCCAGCAACACCACACTTATTGGTGACAAGGGCTATGTGCAGCTCAGTCTCATGTAAGTATATGGTACTGTATGGAACTGTGCCGGATATGCTGTGAGGAGCACCACTGCCTCTTCAAACATCTTATTGGCAGGGGTCCTGTGAGTTTGACCTGCAAAGATCTTATACTGGTGACCTATATTGAGAGTAGTTTCTATACAAAATTTAAGCACAGATGTCCCTCACAGTCTCATATCAGGAATGCAACAGAATGTCCCACTTCAGGCACATAGCCCAACTTCAAAAATTTTATGTTCCAAGTTCCAAGCATCAAAATGTCTTAAAAAAGCTCTCTCATATACAATATAGCAAAAGGGTGGCACTTGCAAATAAAATGAACCAATCTCCAATTAAATAAGTAATTAAAGGGGTTGTCCAGGATTGATGACTATTTAATACCACCAAAGTCACCTTAAGTGTCTATACATCTGTGTATTACCTTTTTTTTCCTAATTGGATGCCCCATTCATCCTCTCCTGATCACTAGCCGGAAGTGAGTATTTTCTGCAAGTGAAGTAATATACCGGGATCCTTTATGGAAAGTGAAGCCTCTTTTTCCACTTTGCAAGGAGCCCGGTGTCGTCATTGGCACACATGGAGTTCTGCAGAGTGTAGAGAGGGAGGTTAGTAGGCGGTAACTGGCAGCGCTAGGTAACGCCCCTTCGGGCCGGTGACGACACCGGGCATTGAGGGGCGTTATTCTCTAAAGAAGGAGGCCAAGAACTATGCTATTTAGGGACCTTACTAATAAGCGAGAAATAAAGAAGAGGGAGTAAGTGGCAGGAGGCAGAATAATAATGTAACACAGGAGCAGAAATGTAAACATTCCAGGGATCAATGTGGGGGGCCATAGGAGCACTGGAGAAGTGCAAAAAATGTTGAAAATCAACAGGAGAACTTTCCAACTGCAAGGCAAGGTGATATCTCATGTTTCTAAAAATTAGTTTGATCCCGGACAACCCCTTTAACAATATGTAACACCAGTTTGTTCACCAATGCAGGAACTCAAATTGTGATAAACAGGATGAATCTACATCCAGTTGCAATCCCCAGTAGAGATCTGGGCCGACTGGTTGCAGGTCACTTGCTTTACATGTCTTCAGCATCCCCAAAACATTAGAGAAATATGGGTAAAATAGCATTGTCAAAATAAAAAGTTAATGAGGTGATATTAGTTATATCACAGCAATTAGCTGTGAGCCATTAGGTTAGGGAATAGACCATACTTATGTATCATTTGACAGTGATGCTGCCCATTGGATGAGGCTGAGTAGATTGGGTGGAAGAAGTTGAGAGAGTGTGGATTGTTTAAACTGTTACCATAGAGCTGAAGCATGCGCAGTTGAGTTTTGGAGATGCTGAAGACGTGCAGGAAGTGATCCGGAACCCTTCCTCCCGGATCTCCACTGGGGATTACTGTGGATCAAGATCATTGATTGGTGAGCACACCGATGTTGGATATTGTTAATTATTTATTGATTTGTGATTTGTTGCATTATGTTTGCAAGTACCTCCCTTTTGATATATATATAAGTGTTTTGTTTTTTATGATATTGTGATTAGTGTTGATCGAGCACCGCGATGCTCAGGTGCTCTGGCCAAACACTAAGTGGTGCTCGAGTGCTTTGCCGAGCACCCGAGTATAATGGCAGTCAATGGGAGAAGAGAAGACCAGGCACCCCCTGCTCTGCAGAGGGGAGGGTGTCTGGTTCATAGGGAAAGGTGAGAAAATGGTGGAAACACAACTGAAATGGTTTGGGAACAGCATGGGGAGGATGTCCGGATGCATCTTGGACTCCAAATTCACTGCTATTAACGATGTTGTCCGAGTATTATGCCACTTTTACGGAATGACAAGAATACCCCCCAAAACCAAAAATATCATCGATTTTTGGAGGAAATATTGTTAGGAAACATATATCTACTTGTACGTAAAGAACAAGTGCTGCCAAAAGTGCTGCCAAAAAAGGAAGAGGCAATCCGATACAACTGGTATATCACATAAAGAGGGGCCTCATTCACATTGTGGTACAATTGTGCAGGAGGTGTTAGCGTCAGGCAAACTTGCGTTCTTTTTGCCCCAACAGAAAAAAATAAATTGTAGCCAGATATAACAATAGACTTTTGTGTCTTTTTAACAGAACAACTAGCCCTGCCTAGCCAAATCCTATCCCTACACTATAATTCCATCCTTGCGCAAATGTTATACAGCAGACTCAGATGAGGTACTGTCGGCTTGATTAGCGGCAGAAAAAATAGCAACGGATGTCAGGTATATAGACTACAGAAACGTAATAATACAGGCGCTGTGCAGATTTATTTGAACATGTTGGAGTGAATCTAGCTGACGTCATAAAGTTTTTGAAGTTGCACTATCCAGAGGATAGGTCATCTACATTGTATTCCTGGAAAACACCTTTAAACCAGTGTTCCTGGGGTAAGTAATGAATAACGGGTGTTTGGGTTGGGTGGTTTGGTGGGAAGGGCAGTACTTCCCACAAAACATGAAAACCTTGTAGACATGGCAAAACACTACACAGTCAGTCAAAGCTATTTTTTTCATATTCTTAAATTAATTTCATATTTTATAAACCCATATAGTACAATTTCATTGAAAAGAAGGTGTAGGTATAATGAATGATCTGACCAAATTTATGATGGTAATTGCTGAACTCAAAGGTTCAAAATATCTGGAGAAATATTTGATAATCTCTTTCTTTAAAAATGGCTTGGATTACTTCCACTGCTCCTGAAAAATGAAAAAAGGATAATGTTCTAAGGAAGAAAATTACAAAGCTCCACTGGTTAAGCCATTCACTTGACGCAGAACCACATGTAGACAGGAGAATTATAGTAGACAGTGAAAGGGCACAAGCACATTTCAATCATGTCAAGAAGCTTTACTATAATGTGGAAACAAAGACTGGTAAACCTGAGCAATATCTTCATCTGCTTCCATTCAGTCTAAAGGATTTCACAAAAAATCAATAACTGCAAAATAGCTCCCAAGCTTGTCAGCCCAGTCTAATGTATATGCTTTAGGGGTATATGATGTTTCCTTTAATGAAAGAACAATTTTGTTTTAAACCTGTCAGAAATATAGATTTTGTTTTTATATATACATCAGATTGATTTCTTTGCACGTAGAGTTGGAGATTTCCCAAAGGTAGACTTAAAAGCTGGTCCATTCTGAAGGCCTGGAAAATAATATTTATCTCTTTGACATCCTAGCAATGGAGACCTTTTAGAAGATGAAACATCAAGGTAAAGACCTTTCAGATTACTTATAATGAGAACCTGCTATTCTGTTACATCTATAGCCTGGTGAGGAACACAAAATGTCTGCAGATAGCGTTGAAGATGTTGTCTGTTTATAGGAACATACAGTACATGCCTATTTTAATATCTACATGCATCCCCCATGTAATAACAATTCTGGAGTATGTATTCTTATGGCCCTATGTTGTACCATTCCTTTATTATTTCTACTAGAAGTTATGAATGAATTACTAGCAGTCTGCAATAAGGGTACAGAGGGGAGGTAACCAGTTGGGGGGGGGTGTACCTACACAGACTCAATCTATCCAATCAGTGCTGCCATTTTTAGACTGTGCAGGGACACACCCCCAATTTGTTACCTCCCCTCTGTACCCTTACTGCAGACTGCTAGCAATTCATTCATACCTACTAGTAGAAATAATAAAGGAATCGCACAACATACAGACATAACAATAGATGCTCCAGAATTGTTATTACATGGGGGATACATGAAGCTATTAAAACAGGCATGTCAGGAGAGCGGACAGGTCCTCTTTAAGTGTGGTTATTTTATATAAAAGGGGTTTCTGGGATTTTAATATTGAAGACCTAACCTCAGGATAGGTCATCAATATCAGATCGGCACCCCGCTGATCAGCTGGTTGAAGAGAAGGCCGCGCTCCATGCGAGCGCAGCCTTCCCTTCATTGCACCGGTGAGCAGTGTAATTACAAGCTGTCCCATTCACTTCTTTGGGACAGCTCGTTCCTATACAAGTGTAGCAGCAATAGGCACGGTTCAGAGGTCTAACACAAAGCTTACTTTTCCCAGTGACTGTGTATAGGCAGCAGCAATGATGGTATTAGTAGTCCTTGCCTCTCTCTGCAGGTCTTCAAATGGACGGCCAATCCTTTATATAAATGTTGTCGGCACCGAAGCAATACATCAATATATCAAAGAAGGCAAACAATCAAGAGAAGGGAGAGTCGGGAAAGAACACTCAGAACAGTCTATTGGATATGATGTATGCAGTCTTTAGGCAAGATTTTCACAAGATTGGGGCACATTTTTGAAAAGCAATTAATACATCCTTACTAGAGATAAGCGAGCATACTCATCCGAGCTTGGTGCTCGTTCGAGTATTAGGGTACTCGTAAGTGCTCGCTGCTCAGACGAGTATCTCGCCATGCTCAAGGAAATGGCAACTTCCACATCGTGCATTTTTGGCGCCTATAAACTCAGCCAATCACAAGCCAAGAGACTCTGCGGTAAACCCAGCATCACGTGGGGCCCTTACATGTCGATAGCAGGGGTTGGCTGGCCTGATCAGGTGACCCTGGAATATACTAGTGACTGGCCGCGGTGCTCGGCTCAGATGCTGTCTGGATGTCGTTATGGATAGAGCTGCTGCGTTTCAGGGAGAGTGTTAGGGCCTGCATTTAGTTCTCTGTTAGGCAGGAATCACCCAAAAAGAACCCAACAGCCCTTCTAAGGGCTACAAGAATTTTTTTTTTTGTCTCCTGGCTTGGCTGGCTGGCTGGCACTAGTAGTGCAGCTATCGCCATATATAACCCCCTTTTTTTTATGTTATATCTCAGTGATACAAATCCATTTCACACAGCAGTGTGGAACCATTCTGTCTGTCACAGTTCAGTACACTCACTCCAATCCGTATTTTCTGTCCAGGTGACACTTTCTGTACGTCACTTAATTAAACCAAGTCTTTTGCTGTCACGTATATAGCTTGATCCCAAAAATCTCTGTGCGACTTTTGTCTGGGTCGCAGTCAAAATAGCCACCGTCAGTAGGGTGTCAGTTAGCTGTACGATAGTTTCTGCACGTCACGTTCCAAAAAAAACAAAACTCCAAAAAAAAAATAAAAAAAAAATAGTTTTTTAGTTGTTTTAGCTCAGTGATACAAATCCATTTCACACAGCTGCGTGGAACCATTCTGTGTGTCACAGTTCAGTACACTCACTCCAATCTGTATTTTCTGTCCAGGTGACACTTTCTGTACGTCACTTAATTAACCCTTTCGCGCCCGGAGCTTTTTTCGGTTATGCATTTTCGTTTTGCGCTCCCTGCCTTCAAACAGCCATAACTCTTTTATTTTTCTGTTCACATAGCTGTATGAGGGCTTGTTTTTTGCGGGAAAAGTTGTACTTTCCAACGCCACCATTTAATATTGCATACGGTGTAGTGGGAAGCGGGAAAAAAATTCCAAACCGGGTGAAATTGCAAAGAAAACGCTATTCCGCTACAGTTCTATGGGTTTCTTATTTACAGCGTTCGATGTGCATTAAAACTGATCCGTTACTTTCATTCTACTGGTCAATATGAATCCAGCAATACCTAATATGTATAGTTTTTCGTGCGTTTTCATAGTGATAAAATAATTAGAAAGTTGCCCTTTTTTTTTTTCCTTGTCAAATCTTGACCCCTATAACTTTTTGGTATTTATGTGTACAGAGCTGTATGGGGGCTCATTTTTTGCGGGACGATCTGAAGTTTTTATTGATACCATTCTGGGGTGTGTATGACTTTTTGATCACTTTTTATTTAATTTTTTTTAGAAAAAAAAGCGACAAAAAACAGCAAATCGCCATTTGGACGCTTTTTTCCGCCACACAATTCGCCGTATTGGATTTTTTTTTTATATTTTAAAAGTACGGGCGTTTTCGGTCATGGTGATACCCATGATGTCTATATTTATTATTATTTAGGTATTTATTTTTTACTTATACGGAAAGGGGGGTGATTTGAACTTTTACATCTTTTTTATTTTTTATATATTTTTTAACATTTTTTTAAATTTTTTTTTTTACTATTAGAAAGCTCAAATATGGGCTTATATATTGTGGCTTTTTTTTTTTTCTTTATGAGCAATTATGGATTTTATAGACTCAGAAATCCATGAACTGCTCATTTCTTATCCTGGCCTGCCATCTAGTGGCCAGAATAAGAATTGCACTTTGAAAACTGTAATCCTCACCAGCTAGGATTACAGTTTTCATATGGTGTACAGACACCCCGATTGGCCACACGGGGTGTCTGTACACCACCCGGAAGCGAATGCTTCCGGGTTGAGACGCAACTAGATGCCGTGATCACGTGTGATCACGGCATCTAATCTCCGAGGAAGACGCCGCCGATGGCGGTAAGTAGCGGCAAGTCTCTGCTGTTAGAAACAGCAGAGACTTGCCGGCCATGACGCCTGCCGCACGCGCGAGTGGGCGCCATGTGCCCGCATCGCCCCGGCGCCGTACATGTACGCCGCTGGGCGCGAAGGGGTTAAACCAAGTCTTTTGCTGTCACGTATATAGCTTGATCCCAAAAATCTCTGTGCGACATTTGTCTGGGTCGCAGTCTAAATAGCCACTGTCAGTAGGGTGTCAGTTAGCTCTACGATAGTTTCTGGACGTGCCACCACTACTAGCCTAACCACCACCACCATGCGCAGGCATATGAGTGCTAAACACCCCACTCAATGGAACCAAGGCCATTCACCACCTCCTGCGGGTCACACCACTGCTCCTTCCCCTGTGTCACTCGCTGCCTCTGCTAGTCAACCCCCTGCCCAGGACCCCGGCACGAGCGTCTCCCGCTGGAAAACCACACCTTCGCCTCCACGATCCTCCAATGTGTCCACCAATGTGTCCCAGCGCAGCGTTCAGCTGTCTTTACAGCAGACGCTGGAGCGCAAGAGGAAATACAGTTCCACCCACCCACATGCCCAAGCCCTCAACGTCCACATCTCCAAATTGCTTAGCCTGGAGATGCTGCCCTATAGGCTGGTAGAGACCGAGGCCTTTCGCAATCTCATGGCGGTGGCTTCCCCTCGGTATACGGTCCCCAGCCGCCACTATTTTTGCCGATGTGCCGTCCCAGCCCTACACCAGCACGTGTCAGAGAGAAAGTCCCCCCAAGGAGTCCCCAATGTAACTTGTTTCACTTTCAACTACCTCACCCCCCGACACCTGTGTCTCGCCATTGTCCACCACCTCCTTAGACAACACTGGTAAATCCCCACTGTCAGCACACGGAGACTGCAAATGGTCTTGCGAATTGGGGCAGAGAATGTTTTGGGGTAGCACATCAGAGAAGGGGTGACTACGGGGTTCCAGGGAGTACGTGACCACATGCAATCTCCATCTAAAAAGTCATACTAAGGCTCACCATCATGCTTTACACTGCAATCTTATTACTGAGGCTCAACACTATGCTTTACACTGCAATCTTATTGAAAGACAGACAATCAGGGGTTCACCGCCAGGTTGTCAGGCAGCATTTTTAAGTGGGTCACCATTACCGTGTCCCTGAAAATTGCCTTGGGGTCATCCCCAGACTATTTGCCAGATTTTGAAAAAATGGTGCAATTAGGGAGCCTCAAAGGCATCCCTACATGCTGCCCCTGCAGTTTCCTGTCCATTTCCGTGGTGTTTCCATCATTTTCTGAGGTTTCCAGGTTTTCACCCAGCCTTCCCTAGGCAGAGCCTTGGTCCCCCGCAAAAAATGCTCAAGTCTCCCATTGACTTCAATGGGGTTCGTTATTCGAAACGAGCACCCGAGCATCGGGGAAAGTTTGACTCGAATAACAAGCACCCGAGCATTTTAGTGCTCGCTCATCTCTATCAGCTACACATTAAGGACCTAATCAGGAGAACCATGAGTCATACAGTCAAGTCATACAAGCTGATCTGCAACTACCGAAGTCAATAACTAACTTCTGCCCATCGGAGCCCATACATTCTAATACTGTACAGAGACGAATCTCCGTACAGTATTATTCTGAAGATTTGAACAAAGCGACTTTGGATTAACCATCTGAAGCTCGCTTTGCTCAACACTAATTACAAAATTACAGCTACATTCATAAATGATTATTTTAAAGGTATTGATTTGAGCTGGAAACCCCCTTTTAGGCCCTTTTAACCAGACCAATTATTGGGCTGATTATGGAATGAACATTCATGTGAACATTTGCGTCTGATAATTCGCCCATGCTAAGGTACTGCCGATCCCCCAATGAACGAGCAAACATTCATTCGTTGAGTTAAAGCATTGTTAATGCGTTCACATTAATCATTATTTCTGGGCAGCAAATAATGGTCTGTAAACAGGGATCTGCTGCCCAGAAACAATAAATCTGTGTAGAGATGGGCATTTCCACTATCTACCGCTTGTCCCCATACAGCGGAGGAGATTGCTGCAAATCAGGCAATTATTGGGAAAGGTTAATTCCTGATAATTGCCTGGTCAGTCTGCCCTTGTAAACGGCGGCAGAGAATCCATCAAAACTAATCTGCCTAAATCTAGAAACAGTTTGACATGAAAACAAGATTATAGGAAAAGCAGATAAAAAAATCTTCAGTTACTTCAGTCAGCAAAAGAAAAAAAAATAATTTTAATGTTCTCGTTTCTATAATAAATGTTTTCTGTTTTAATCATTTATTACATTTCTTTTAAAGCTCTCGCAGATCCAATTTTCTGTTTTGGTTTTTGAAGCTTCCTCTGCCACATTCAGCTTAGTTGGTAAATATCTCTGTATGAGCTATGGAAGCAGCAGTTGCTGGATAGAAGTTCAAAGAGACAAGCTGGAAGCTAATAGTAGCTGCGGGGATCTAGAGGGAAGCTGCTAGCTACAAAGACAAAGTTCAGGGAACCTCACTTTTGCTGCTTTAGCTTTACTTGAAAATACTAGGTTAGTACATTATTGCAAATGACTGGATTTCTCCAAAAGGAATAAAATAAATTGGAGGATGCAGAAAAAAAAACATGGAATCAGGAATAGTTCTTCTGATAAGTAATTCATAATAGCAAGTCCCTTCTGCCATGTATCAACTTTAAACATGGAGAACGGATGTGAGAGATGGATCTTTCTTTCAACCATACTGTATATATGACATTTCCTTTTGAGCTTATGATGGATTAATTAAAAGCGGAGATTTTAATTAATAGATTTTAATTAATACATCAATCTGCTCAGCTCCTCCTGCTCTATAACATGCTGTCTGCAGATTGCACTGTATTTTTCATGGTGATAGATTATTTTTAAAGGGGATATCTTATGGCTAATGTAAAAATTGAAAATCACACATCATATAATACATGACATTCTCTTTCCATCAAAGCTAGAACGAGTCCTGTACCTCACATGGATCCAGAGATCTCCCCATTCATTGCTCTGCTAGATTTATATCAAGCTGACAGCTCAATGGGAGTGTCTTTTCTGCTGCAGCTAAGGGGGCGTGCCTATCACAGATTAGGAGGCAGTCGAAGGATGAAACTGAGTATGTGTGGCCTTCTCAGTGAGCAGGTCAAAGAAATAAGAATAAAAACAAACAGCAGGTGGTGCTATAAAGATACATTTTAGCATAGTGGCTATGCTAAATTTTTAATTACATGCAAATACAAAAGTATTCATATCCAAGTGCTGGTTTGAAAACTAGAATATTTTTCATGGGACAACCCCTTTAAGCCATTTTCTATATCTTTATTTTGGAGACACTGGGTCTCATTTATTTGTGGCATATATCAGTCACAGATTTTGGCATACGCTTGTTTGTGACAAAATCTGTAACTTTTCCACACTCACTCCACTTTTCCAACATGTTGAGAAAAGAGGGTGTGGAAGTTGGCAGGCAGGCATAGAATATTTGTTTCATCATTTTTTATCCTAGTTTTTGGCATAGAAAATGGATTAAAGTGGTTTTCTCAGATTTTGATGCTGATTACTAGAGATGAGCGAGCATACTCGTCCGAGCTTGGTGCTCGTTCGAGTATTAGGGTACTCGTAAGTGCTCGCTGCTCGGACGAGTATCTCGTCATGCTCGAGGAAATGGCAACTTCCGCATCGTGCTTTTTTGGCGCCTAAAAATACAGCCAATCACAAGCCAGGAGACTCTACAGTACACCCAGCATCACGTGGGGCCCTTACATGTCGATAGCAGGGGTTGGCTGGCCTGATCAGGTGACCCTGGAATATACTAGTGACTGGCCGCGGCGCTCGGCTCAGATGCCGTCTGGATGTCGTTAGGGATAGAGCTGCTGCCTTTCAGGGACAGTGTTAGGGCCTGCATTTAGTTGTCTGTTAGGCAGGGATCACCCACAAAGAACCCAACAGCCCTTCTAAGGGCTAGAAGACATTTTTTTTTTTGTCACTTGTCTGGCTGGCACTAGTAGTGCAGCTATCGCCATATCTAACCCTGTTTTATTTTTTTTGTTCTATCTCAGTGATACAAATCCATTGCACACAGCACTGTGGAACCATTCTGTGTGTCACAGTTCAGCACTGACTCACTCCAATCCATATATACTGTCAAGGTGACGCTTTCTGTACGTCACACAATACAACCAAGTCATTTGCTACCAATTAGGGATGAGCGAACTTTTGAAAAGTTCGGTTCGGTTCGCTTCGGCGAACTTTAGTGAAGTTCGGATTCGTACGAACCGAACCTAAAACGAACCTTGCTATAATGGCTGAATAATTGCTGCTACAATAATGGGAGTCTGATAGGGTATAGTTTCGTTTACTTGCAGTTGCTATTACAATGAAAAAAGTGGAAAAAATCCAAGTGACTTCTACAACGGCGACGCAAAATATACGCATATTTGAGAATTTACACTAATGCGTACGCTAATGCGAACATTCCCGCACAAATAACGAACATACAGTATAGCGTTGTTAAAGGTATGCTACTTAACTGAATATGTACGCATTAGCGTACGCATACACTGCGTCTGCGAACATTCCTACTCAAGTAACGAACATACAGTCTAGCGTTGTCAAAGTTACGCTACTTAACTGAATATGTACGTGTTAGCGTACGCATACACTGCGTCTGCGAACATTCCTACTCAAGTAACGAACATACAGTTTAGCGTTGTCAAAGGTACGCTACTTAACTGAATATGTACGCATTAGCGTACGCATATACTGCGTCTGCGAACATTCCTACTCAAGTAATGAACATACAGTCTAGCGTTGTCAAAGGTACGCCACTTAACTGAATATGTACGCATTAGCGTACATTCTCAATAAATATGCGTATATTTTGCGTCGCCGTTATTTTAACCAGATTCGTCACAAACTTTCTGAAAATTCGGTTCGATGACGAACCGAACTTTCGGGAAAGTTCGTAACGAATCTGGTTCGTTACGGTTTGGTTCGCTCATCCCTACTACCAATATCATCTACAGCTTGATCCAGAAAACTCTCTGTGCAACATGTCTCTGGGTCGCAGACTAAATAGCCATCGTTAACAGGCTGTCAGTGAGTTCTACCATAGTTCTTGCACGTCACGTTCCCAAAAAAACAAAATATAAAATTTTTTTTTATTTTTTCAGTTGTTTTAGCTCAGTGATACAAATCCATTTTACTCAGCTGTGTGTAACCTTTCTGTGTGTCACAGTTCAGCACATTCGCTCCCATCCGTATATACTGTCCAGGTGACACTTTCTGTACGTCACACAATACAACCAAGTCATTTGCTACCAATATCATCTACCGCTTGATTCAGAAAAGTCTCTGTGCGACATTTCTCTGGGTCGCAGACTAAATAGCCACCGTTAACAGGGTGTCAGTCAGTCCTACCATAGTTCTTGCAGGTCACGTTCCCAAAAAAAGAAAATATAAAAAAAAATAATAATTTTTTCAGTTGTTTTAGCTCAGTGATACAAATCCATTTGACTCAGCTGTGTGTAACCTTTCTGTGTGTCACAGTTCAGCACACTCGCTCCAATCCGTATAATCTGTCTAGGTGACACTTTCTGTACGTCACTTAATTCTACCGGACTTAATTTTTTATTTTTTTTTATCATACACCTATATACAAAAAATGTTGAACTCCAGGGCTAAGGGTCGAGGGCGAGGGCGTGGGCATTCAATTACTGCAGGGGGCAGAGGCCGTGGTCCTGGGCAGGGTGAGACAGTACCCGCTGATGAGGGAGCAGGGGAATTCCGCAGAGCTACACTCCCTAGCTTCATGTCTCAACTTACAGGGACACGTGGTAGAGGACTGTTGAAACCACAACAGTGCGAACAGCTGATCTCGTGGATTGCGGACAATGCTTCAAGTAATTTGTCCACCAGTCAGTCTTCCACGCAGTCCACCCACGTTACCCAAGAAAGCACTCCTATGGCTCCTCCACCTCAACCTCCTTCCCCCCAGTCTGCCCCCTCCCAGGAAAATTTGGAATGCGATCCGGCATACTCTCAGGAACTGTTTTCTGGACCCTTCCCAGAGTCACAAACCACTTCTCAGGTTGCTGCTGACCTCGTTCCTGATGCCCAAGTTTTCCAACTGTCGCAGTCTGTGGGTGATGATGATGATGATGACAATGTTGACTTAGTGGAAGAAGTTTGTAAAGAGGTGTCGGACGATGAGGAGACACGGTTGTCAGACAGTGGTGAAGTTGTTGTTAGGGGAGGAATTCCGAGGAGGGAGCAGACTGAGGAATCGGAGGATGACGAGGTGACTGACCCAAGCTGGGTTGATATGCCGAGTAAAGACAGTGCTTCTGAGGCGGAGACGAGTGCTGCACCAGAACAGGTTGTAAGAGGCAGTGGTGTGGCCAGAGGGAGAAGCAGGGCCAGAGCTGGTGCATCAGCAGCAACTGTTCCACGTAGTGAAGCTCCCGTGGCGAGGCCTAGATGTTTGCAAGTCTGGAGGTTCTTTAAAGAAAGTGAGGATGACCGACGGACTGTGGTGTGCAACCTGTGCCACACCAGGATCAGCAGGGGTGCCAACCACTACTAGCCTAACCACCACCAGCATGCGCAGGCATATGAGTGCTAAACACCCCACTCAATGGAACCAAGGCCGTTCACCACCTCCTGCGGGTAACACCACTACTCCTTCCCCTGTGTCACTCGCTGCCTCTGCTAGTCAACCCCCCGCGTCACTCACTTCCTCTGCTAGTCAACCCCCTGCCCAGGACGCCGGCACGAGCGCCTCCCGCCGGAAAACCACACCTTCGCCTCCACGATCCTCCACAGCGTCCACCAACGTGTCCCAGCGCAGCGTTCAGCTGTCTTTACAGCAGACGCTGGAGCGCAAGAGGAAATACAGTTCCACCCACCCACATGCCCAAGCCCTCAACGTCCACATCTCCAAATTGCTTAGCCTGGAGATGCTGCACTATAGGCTGGTAGAGACCGAGGCCTTTCGAAATCTCATGGCTGTGGCTGCCCCTCGGTATTCCGTCCCCAGCCGCCACTATTTTTCCCTATGTGCCGTCCCAGCCCTACACCAGCATGTGTCACAGAACATCATCCGTGCCCTGACCAACACTGTTTCTGAGAAGGTCCACCTAACCTTGGTGGAGGCTGGGACCGAGAATGACCCTGGGGCCGCTCATGTACTGCCCACACCGAGGATTGCGGGGCCTACCTCGGTCACGGTCTCTCAGACGTACTATGCCTCCTCCTCCTCCTCCAACCCCTCCTCCTCCACCGAATTACCATCCATGGGCACGGCGCCTTCAGTCGGTAGCTCTAGGCGCAGCAGCAGTGCCGTGGGTAAGCGCCAGCAGGCGGTGCTCAAACTGCTGAGCTTAGGTGACAAAAGGCACACCGCCCAAGAGCTGTTACAGGGCATCACGGCGCAGACCGATCTGTGGCTGGCACCGGGCGTAACCTGGTGGCGGCTCTGCAACTCGGCAGACTGACACATGTGCCATGCCTGGCCCACGTGTTCAATCTTATAGTTCAGCGGTTCCTCAAGACATATCCCGATCTGTCTGATTTGCTCACCAAGGTGCGCCGCATCTGTGCGCATTTCCGCAAGTCGAGCACAGATGCTGCCACTCTCAGGGCAGCGCAGCGCCGCCTCCAACTGCCCGCTCACCGACTGTTGTGCGACGTGCCCACAAGATGGAATTCCACATTAAACATGTTATCCAGAGTTTACCAGCAGCGCAGAGTGATTGTAGACTGCCAGATGTCATCTTCCACCAGAACTGGTAGTCAGGTCTCTCAGATTCCTCAAGTCTACAATGAGGAGTGGACGTGGATGTCTGATATCTGCCAGGTGTTGACCAACTTTGAGGAGTCAACACAGATGGTCAGCGGCGATGCCGCCATTATCAGCCTCACCATCCCGCTGCTTTGCCTGTTGAAAAAATCACTGCTCAGCATCAAGTCGGATGCTTTGCGCTTGTCACAAGAGACGGTGGAGGAACATACCTCGCTTGATAGCCAGAGCACCCTCCGGTCTGTTTCTTAGCGCGTATCGGAGGAGGGGGATGAGGATGAGGAGGAAGAGGAGGAGAATGTCGGCGAGACAGAAGAGGGTACCAGTGCTCAGTCCTTAACTCTTGAGCGTGTATGGGCTGAAGAGGAGGACTTGGAGGAGGAGGAGGAGTAAATGGAGAGTCAGGTCAGTGAGGAGAGGGAATTCTTGCGTGTTGGGACTCTGGCGCACATGGCAGACTTCATGTTAGGCTGCCTATCCCGTGACCCTCGCGTTAGAAGAATTTTTTCCAACACCGATTACTGGGTGTTCACTCTCCTGGACCCACGGTACAAGCAGAACCTTTCCACTCTCATCCCTGCAGAGGAAAGGAGTATGAGAGTGAATAGGTATCAACAGGCCCTGGTGCACAAGCTGAAACAATTCTTCCCATCTGACGCCGCTAGCGGCAGAGGGCATGGTTCTGTGGGCCAAGTAGCGGGGGAGAGGAGGTGAGCAGGCAGCTTGTCCAGCACTGGCAGGGGAACGATCTCGAAGGCCTTTGCCAGTTTTATGTCACCCCAGCAAGACACTGTCACCTGTCCCCAGTCTAGGCAGAGTAGGGGGGAGCTGTACAGAAAGATGGTGAGGGAGTACCTAGCTGACCATACCAACGTCCGTAGCGATCACTCTGCTCCATACAACTACTGGGTTTCAAAGCTGGACACGTGGCCTGAACTGGCGCTGTACGCCTTGGAGGTGCTGGCCTGCCCTGCCACTAGCGTGCTGTCAGAGCGGGTATTCAGTGCAGCTGGTGGCGTCATCACCGATAAACGTACACGCCTGTCAACTGACAGCGCTGACAGGCTGACGCTTATTAAAATGAACAAAGCCTGGATTTCACCGGAATTCAAATCTCCTCCGGGGGAAAGCAGCTAAAGATTTAAATAACTTATGTATCCGATTCCTCTTCTGTACTCCTCTTCTCTACTCCTCCTCCTCCTCCTCCATATCGTCTTTGCCTAACGCTGACCCAAAAAACGCCATTTTTTAGAGGTCCAACTGGCACTATTTTAGCACAATTTTTCAGGAGGACCCCCTACAATCCCTCTCTTCAAACAATTTTTCAGGAGGGCCCCCTACAGGCCCTCTATTCAAACAATTTTTCCAGAGGTCCACCTACAGGCCCTCTCTTCAAACAATTTTTCAGGAGGGCCCCCTACAGGCCCTCTATTCAAACAATTTTTCCAGAGGTCCACCTATAGGCCCTCTGTCCAAACAATTTTAACGGAGGTCCACCTACAGGCCCTCTCTCCAAACAATTGTTCCGGAGGTCCACCTACAGGCCCTCTCTCCAAACAATTTTTCCGGAGGTCCACCTGTAGGCCCTCTCTCCAAACAATTGACGTCTTTTTCCTATCTTTCTCTCTCTCCAAACTATTTTTCCGGATAGCTGCCATATACGGTATTAAACTGAGAAGAATACAGAGAACACATGCTACACTTGATCAAGTTCATAATTTACGACTGTACCGGTTGATGCAACAGTTTTCAAAAATCCATTCTGGCCGTTGTCACCACCACACACGCTAGCCCAGGGGGCACTCCTCTGGCTCTTCCAGCGAAACCTCCTTCCCCCCAGCCTGCCCCCCACCTACAGGCCCTCTCTCCAAACAATTGACGTCTTTTTCCTATCTTTCTCTCTCTCCAAACTATTTTTCCGGATAGCTGCCATATACGGTATTAAACGGAGAAGAATACAGAGAACGCATGCTACACTTGATCAAGTTCATAATTTACGACTGTACCGGTTGATGCAACAGTTTTCAAAAATCCATTCTGGCTGTTGTCACCACCACACAAGCTAGCCCAGGGGGCACTCCTCTGGCTCTTCCAGCGAAACCTCCTTCCCCCCAGCCTGCCCCCCCCCCACCTACAGGCCCACTCTACAAACAATTTAGCCGGATAGGGGACGTATCCGAAGTTGTACTCATGTTTGTTTTTGTTCTTCTTTTATCTGCCTCCTGACCTGTGATAGGCAGAGCATGGACACGTCCCCTTAGCTGCAGTGGGAAAGACACTCCCCTGGCCAGAGCAAGCTCTTTTTCCCTTTTCCATGTTCGAAATATCCATTAAATACAGGGTCCCAAGATAGGGGACGTATACGGTATTAAACTGAGAAGAATCGATACCATACAGGTTAAAGCAACAGTTTTCCCAAATCCAGTCCGGCTGTTGTCACCACCACACACGCTAGCCCAGGGGGCACTCCTCTGGCTCTTCCAGTGAAACCTCCTTGCCCCAGCCTGCCCCCCCCCACCTACAGGCCCACTCTACAAACAATTTAGCCGGATAGGGGACGTATCCGAAGTTGTACTCATGTTTGTTTTTGTTCTTCTTTTATCTGCCTCCTGACCTGTGATAGGCAGAGCATGGACACGTCCTCTTAGCTGCAGTGGGAAAGACACTCCCCTGGCCAGAGCATGCTCTTTTTCCCTTTTCCGTGTTCGAAATATCCCATTAAATATAGGGTCCCAAGATAGGGGATGTATACGGTATTAAACTGAGAAGAATCGATACTGCACCGGCTGATGCTAGAGTATTTCCAAATGTATTCCAGCTGTTGTCACCACCACACATGCTAGCCCAGGGGGCACTCCTCTGGCTCTTCCAGAGAAACCTCCTTGCCCCCCACCTACAGGCCCTCTCTCCAAACAATTTACCCCTGGTAGGGGGACGTATTAGATATTGTACTGATTCTGAATTGCCTCCTGCGATAGATGGGAATCGAACCCAGATCAACTGCTTGGGAAGCAGCTATGCTCACCACTATACCACCAGCAGGCACAGCAACTGATAAGAACAGTTACTAAACTTGATGTCAGCTGCAGTGCCAGCATGAGCAGTGGTGTCACCTGCAGGTGGTGACGGACCTTCGTTGCACCTAGTTGGGTGCTTCCCTAACATGTGATGGGCATGTGCCTCGCCTTTCTTGGTCTGGGTGAGCACAATTGCCATGAGGGTAACCACCAGGCTGTTGCCTGAGAATTTAGGGTAATGGTGGGATTAGGCAGCCTCAGAGGCATCCATGCATGCTGCCCCTGCTGTTTCCTGTCCATTTCCGTGGTGTTTCCATCATTTTCTGATGTTTCCAGGTTTTCACCCAGCCTTCCCTAGGCAGAGCCTTGGTCCCCTGCAAAAATGCTCGAGTCTCCCATTGACTTCAATGGGGTACGTTATTCGAAACGAGCACCCGAGCATCGGGAAAAGTTCGACTCGAATAACGAGCACCCGAGCATTTTAGTGCTCGCTCATCTCTACTGATTACCTTTCCTCAGAATAGGTCATCAGTATCTGCGGGACTTCCACCTCAGCCTTCTCACAGCTTTCCAAAGCCAGTGATGACACGTCCATGTGTTATGTGACCTAGACGCAGCTCAGCCTCATTGAAGTGAATGGGGCTGAGCATGATACCAAGCACAACCGCTATACAATTAGAGATGAGCGAATCATCCAAAATTCTCGTCAGCGAATGTTCGACGAATTTCTGACAAGATTTGTTTTTAATACTAACTTATTCTGTCGAATCTACATTCTAAAAACAATCGTTGTTTTGTGAACATTCCTGCACAAATTATGAATGTACAGTCAGCATAGTTAAAAGTACGCAATATGTAAGCATTAGCGTACAAAAGTGTGTACGAATCCTTAGCGTACTATTTACTCGCGAATGCGTCATACGCACGAGGCTAGGCCACGGCTTACAGTCTTTAGAGGCAGTCCATATGAGGTAGAAAAGTAAGGTGCTCACTGAATACACACAATGGGCTAAAGTGCTTGAACGTTGCTGAACCAGTAAAAACAGTGTAGCTCAAATACAGCAAAGACATAAGTATGCAAACATTTTAGTGCAATCAATTTCACATTTGCAAGCATAAAAGACTCAGATATACGTTTAAGTCTCTCCTCGTGGCTCCTTGGCATGATAAAACACTGTCTGGAACACATAGTCCAAAATTCAATTATAATCCACGTGAGGTAATATTGTAATCCAAACAGGTAACGTGAAATCCACATGAATAATAGAAAATAGCAGCAAATAGAGAACCCTTTTTGCAAATGGGGCTCCCAAATAACCTAATAAGCAGGGAAAAAGGAGCAGCAAATGGACTGAAACGTTGCATAGGTGAATAAAGGACATCACTTCATTTACTATTTGGATGTGCTGTGGATTTTTGTTTTCTATACCCTTGGATGCTTGGTCGCATTGGACTGCAGGCACCCCGTATTGGTTGTACTGAGTGTGCCACTCTATTGTTTTTCAAGTGTTATATATATATATATATATACAGTGGGGAAAAAAGTATTTAGTCAGTCACCAATTGTGCAAGTTCTCCCACTTAAAAAAGATGAGAGAGGCCTGTAATGGACATCATAGGTAGACCTCAACTATGAGAGACAAAATGAGAAAACAAATCCAGAAAATCACATTGTCTGATTTTTAAAGAATTTATTTGCAAATTATGGTGGAAAATAAGCATTTGGTCAATAACAAAAGTTCATCTCAATACTTTGTTATCCTTTGTTGGCAATGACAGAGGTCAAACGTTTTCTGTAAGTCTTCACAAGGTTGGCACACATTGTTGCTGGTATGTTGGCCCATTCCTCCATGCAGATCTCCTCTAGAGCAGTGATGTTTTGGGGCTGTCGCTGGGCAACACAGACTTTGAACTCCCTCCAAAGGTTTTCTATGGGGTTGAGATCTGGAGACTGGCTAGGCCACCTTGAAATGCTTCTTACGAAGCCACTCCTTCGTTGCCCTGGTGGTGTACTTGGGATCATTGTCATGCTGAAAGACGCAGCTACGTTTCATCTTCACTGCCCTTGCTGATGGAAGGAGATTTGCACTCAAAATCTCACGATACATGGCCCCATTCATTCTTTCATGTACGTGGATCAGTCGTTCTGGTCCCTTTGCAGAGAAACAGCCCCAAAGCATGATGTTGCCACCCCCATGCTTCACAGTAGGTATGGTTTTCTTTGGATGCAACTCAACATTCACTCTCCTCCAAACACGACAGTTCTACTTTGGTTTCATCTGACCATATGACATTCTCCCAATACTCTTCTGGAACATCCAAATGCTCTCTAGCAAACTTAAAACGGGCCCAGATATGTACTGGCTTAAGCAGGGGGACACATCTGGCACTGCAGGATCTGAGTCCCTGGCGGCGTGGTGTGTTACTGATGGTAGCCTTTGTTATGTTGGTCCCAGCTTTCTGCAGGTCATTTACTAGGTCCCCCCATGTGGTTCTGGGATTTTCGCTCACAGTTCTTGTGATCATTTTGACCCCATGGGGTGAGATCTTGCGTGGAGCCCCTGATCGAGGGAGATTATCAGTGGTCTTGTCTTCCATTTTCTAATTATTGCTCCCACAGGTGATTTCTTCACACCAAGCTGCTTGCCTATTGCAGATTCAGACTTCCCAGCCTGGTGCAGGTCTACAATTTTGTTTCTGGTGTCCTTCAACAGTTCTTTGTTGAAGGAGTTTGGAGTGTGACTGTTTGAGGTTGTGGACAGGTGTCTTTTATACTGATATATATATATATATATATATATACTAAACAGAAAATGGCAGCAGCACTAGATGAGCCATGAGACATAAAATGAACATGAAATGAACATGTGAAGAAGCAAAAAAGCATAACTGCTATGTAGATAAAATGGAAGCTCTTAGCGCATATAAATGATCATAAATATGTCGGGCTCATCCACCAACGATCAAGGTGGCTTCCAATCGGATGAGTCCTACACTAACACTGACCTGCATCCTACAAAAACCGGCAGGCCCATATCAGGAGAACAACATACCTGGTCAGAAGCTGCACCAGTGTGAACAGGAGTGCTAAATTCCCAGAGGAGGCCAGGCCTCCTCTATATATACACATAAAATGACAAAAAATGGACAGCACCTCCTACAGGTGAGAGTCAGGTGCAAGCTACCTGCTGGCTAATTAAATACTAAACAGAAAATGGCAGCAGCACTAGATGAGCCATGAGACATAAAATGAACATGAAATGAACATGTGAAGAAGCAAAAAAGCATAACTGCTATGTAGATAAAATGGAAGCTCTTAGCGCATATAAATGATCATAAATATGTCGGGCTCATCCACCAACGATCAAGGTGGCTTCCAATCGGATGAGTCCTACACTAACACTGACCTGCATCCTACAAAAACCGGCAGGCCCATATCAGGAGAACAACATACCTGGTCAGAAGCTGCACCAGTGTGAACAGGAGTGCTAAATTCCCAGAGGAGGCCAGGCCTCCTCTATATATACACATAAAATGACAAAAAATGGACAGCACCTCCTACAGGTGAGAGTCAGGTGCAAGCTACCTGCTGGCTAATTAAATACTAAACAGAAAATGGCAGCAGCACTAGATGAGCCATGAGACATAAAATGAACATGAAATGAACATGTGAAGAAGCAAAAAAGCATAACTGCTATGTAGATAAAATGGAAGCTCTTAGCGCATATAAATGATCATAAATATGTCGGGCTCATCCACCAACGATCAAGGTGGCTTCCAATCGGATGAGTCCTACACTAACACTGACCTGCATCCTACAAAAACCGGCAGGCCCATATCAGGAGAACAACATACCTGGTCAGAAGCTGCACCAGTGTGAACAGGAGTGCTAAATTCCCAGAGGAGGCCAGGCCTCCTCTATATATACACATAAAATGACAAAAAATGGACAGCACCTCCTACAGGTGAGAGTCAGGTGCAAGCTACCTGCTGGCTAATTAAATACTAAACAGAAAATGGCAGCAGCACTAGATGAGCCATGAGACATAAAATGAACATGAAATGAACATGTGAAGAAGCAAAAAAGCATAACTGCTATGTAGATAAAATGGAAGCTCTTAGCGCATATAAATGATCATAAATATGTCGGGCTCATCCACCAACGATCAAGGTGGCTTCCAATCGGATGAGTCCTACACTAACACTGACCTGCATCCTACAAAAACCGGCAGGCCCATATCAGGAGAACAACATACCTGGTCAGAAGCTGCACCAGTGTGAACAGGAGTGCTAAATTCCCAGAGGAGGCCAGGCCTCCTCTATATATACACATAAAATGACAAAAAATGGACAGCACCTCCTACAGGTGAGAGTCAGGTGCAAGCTACCTGCTGGCTAATTAAATACTAAACAGAAAATGGCAGCAGCACTAGATGAGCCATGAGACATAAAATGAACATGAAATGAACATGTGAAGAAGCAAAAAAGCATAACTGCTATGTAGATAAAATGGAAGCTCTTAGCGCATATAAATGATCATAAATATGTCGGGCTCATCCACCAACGATCAAGGTGGCTTCCAATCGGATGAGTCCTACACTAACACTGACCTGCATCCTACAAAAACCGGCAGGCCCATATCAGGAGAACAACATACCTGGTCAGAAGCTGCACCAGTGTGAACAGGAGTGCTAAATTCCCAGAGGAGGCCAGGCCTCCTCTATATATACACATAAAATGACAAAAAATGGACAGCACCTCCTACAGGTGAGAGTCAGGTGCAAGCTACCTGCTGGCTAATTAAATACTAAACAGAAAATGGCAGCAGCACTAGATGAGCCATGAGACATAAAATGAACATGAAATGAACATGTGAAGAAGCAAAAAAGCATAACTGCTATGTAGATAAAATGGAAGCTCTTAGCGCATATAAATGATCATAAATATGTCGGGCTCATCCACCAACGATCAAGGTGGCTTCCAATCGGATGAGTCCTACACTAACACTGACCTGCATCCTACAAAAACCGGCAGGCCCATATCAGGAGAACAACATACCTGGTCAGAAGCTGCACCAGTGTGAACAGGAGTGCTAAATTCCCAGAGGAGGCCAGGCCTCCTCTATATATACACATAAAATGACAAAAAATGGACAGCACCTCCTACAGGTGAGAGTCAGGTGCAAGCTACCTGCTGGCTAATTAAATACTAAACAGAAAATGGCAGCAGCACTAGATGAGCCATGAGACATAAAATGAACATGAAATGAACATGTGAAGAAGCAAAAAAGCATAACTGCTATGTAGATAAAATGGAAGCTCTTAGCGCATATAAATGATCATAAATATGTCGGGCTCATCCACCAACGATCAAGGTGGCTTCCAATCGGATGAGTCCTACACTAACACTGACCTGCATCCTACAAAACCGGCAGGCCCATATCAGGAGAACAACATACCTGGTCAGAAGCTGCACCAGTGTGAACAGGAGTGCTAAATTCCCAGAGGAGGCCAGGCCTCCTCTATATATACACATAAAATGACAAAAAATGGACAGCACCTCCTACAGGTGAGAGTCAGGTGCAAGCTACCTGCTGGCTAATTAAATACTAAACAGAAAATGGCAGCAGCACTAGATGAGCCATGAGACATAAAATGAACATGAAATGAACATGTGAAGAAGCAAAAAAGCATAACTGCTATGTAGATAAAATGGAAGCTCTTAGCGCATATAAATGATCATAAATATGTCGGGCTCATCCACCAACGATCAAGGTGGCTTCCAATCGGATGAGTCCTACACTAACACTGACCTGCATCCTACAAAAACCGGCAGGCCCATATCAGGAGAACAACATACCTGGTCAGAAGCTGCACCAGTGTGAACAGGAGTGCTAAATTCCCAGAGGAGGCCAGGCCTCCTCTATATATACACATAAAATGACAAAAAATGGACAGCACCTCCTACAGGTGAGAGTCAGGTGCAAGCTACCTGCTGGCTAATTAAATACTAAACAGAAAATGGCAGCAGCACTAGATGAGCCATGAGACATAAAATGAACATGAAATGAACATGTGAAGAAGCAAAAAAGCATAACTGCTATGTAGATAAAATGGAAGCTCTTAGCGCATATAAATGATCATAAATATGTCGGGCTCATCCACCAACGATCAAGGTGGCTTCCAATCGGATGAGTCCTACACTAACACTGACCTGCATCCTACAAAAACCGGCAGGCCCATATCAGGAGAACAACATACCTGGTCAGAAGCTGCACCAGTGTGAACAGGAGTGCTAAATTCCCAGAGGAGGCCAGGCCTCCTCTATATATACACATAAAATGACAAAAAATGGACAGCACCTCCTACAGGTGAGAGTCAGGTGCAAGCTACCTGCTGGCTAATTAAATACTAAACAGAAAATGGCAGCAGCACTAGATGAGCCATGAGACATAAAATGAACATGAAATGAACATGTGAAGAAGCAAAAAGCATAACTGCTATGTAGATAAAATGGAAGCTCTTAGCGCATATAAATGATCATAAATATGTCGGGCTCATCCACCAACGATCAAGGTGGCTTCCAATCGGATGAGTCCTACACTAAACACTGACCTGCATCCTACAAAAACCGGCAGGCCCATATCAGGAGAACAACATACCTGGTCAGAAGCTGCACCAGTGTGAACAGGAGTGCTAAATTCCCAGAGGAGGCCAGGCCTCCTCTATATATACACATAAAATGACAAAAAATGGACAGCACCTCCTACAGGTGAGAGTCAGGTGCAAGCTACCTGCAGGTAGCTTGCACCTGACTCTCACCTGTAGGAGGTGCTGTCCATTTTTTTGTCATTTTATGTGTATATATAGAGGAGGCCTGGCCTCCTCTGGGAATTTAGCACTCCTGTTCACACTGGTGCAGCTTCTGACCAGGTATGTTGTTCTCCTGATATGGGCCTGCCGGTTTTTGTAGGATGCAGGTCAGTGTTAGTGTAGGACTCATCCGATTGGAAGCCACCTTGATCGTTGGTGGATGAGCCCGACATATTTATGATCATTTATATGCGCTAAGAGCTTCCATTTTATCTACATAGCAGTTATGCTTTTTTGCTTCTTCACATGTTCATTTCATGTTCATTTTATGTCTCATGGCTCATCTAGTGCTGCTGCCATTTTCTGTTTAGTATTTAATTAGCCAGCAGGTAGCTTGCACCTGACTCTCACCTGTAGGAGGTGCTGTCCATTTTTTGTCATTTTATGTGTATATATAGAGGAGGCCTGGCCTCCTCTGGGAATTTAGCACTCCTGTTCACACTGGTGCAGCTTCTGACCAGGTATGTTGTTCTCCTGATATGGGCCTGCCGGTTTTTGTAGGATGCAGGTCAGTGTTAGTGTAGGACTCATCCGATTGGAAGCCACCTTGATCGTTGGTGGATGAGCCCGACATATTTATGATCATTTATATGCGCTAAGAGCTTCCATTTTATCTACATAGCAGTTATGCTTTTTTGCTTCTTCACATGTTCATTTCATGTTCATTTTATGTCTCATGGCTCATCTAGTGCTGCTGCCATTTTCTGTTTAGTATTTAATTAGCCAGCAGGTAGCTTGCACCTGACTCTCACCTGTAGGAGGTGCTGTCCATTTTTTGTCATTTTATGTGTATATATAGAGGAGGCCTGGCCTCCTCTGGGAATTTAGCACTCCTGTTCACACTGGTGCAGCTTCTGACCAGGTATGTTGTTCTCCTGATATGGGCCTGCCGGTTTTTGTAGGATGCAGGTCAGTGTTAGTGTAGGACTCATCCGATTGGAAGCCACCTTGATCGTTGGTGGATGAGCCCGACATATTTATGATCATTTATATGCGCTAAGAGCTTCCATTTTATCTACATAGCAGTTATGCTTTTTTGCTTCTTCACATGTTCATTTCATGTTCATTTTATGTCTCATGGCTCATCTAGTGCTGCTGCCATTTTCTGTTTAGTATTTAATTAGCCAGCAGGTAGCTTGCACCTGACTCTCACCTGTAGGAGGTGCTGTCCATTTTTGTCATTTTATGTGTATATATAGAGGAGGCCTGGCCTCCTCTGGGAATTTAGCACTCCTGTTCACACTGGTGCAGCTTCTGACCAGGTATGTTGTTCTCCTGATATGGGCCTGCCGGTTTTTGTAGGATGCAGGTCAGTGTTAGTGTAGGACTCATCCGATTGGAAGCCACCTTGATCGTTGGTGGATGAGCCCGACATATTTATGATCATTTATATGCGCTAAGAGCTTCCATTTTATCTACATAGCCAGTTATGCTTTTTGCTTCTTCACATGTTCATTTCATGTTCATTTTATGTCTCATGGCTCATCTAGTGCTGCTGCCATTTTCTGTTTAGTATTTAATTAGCCAGCAGGTAGCTTGCACCTGACTCTCACCTGTAGGAGGTGCTGTCCATTTTTTGTCATTTTATGTGTATATATAGAGGAGGCCTGGCCTCCTCTGGGAATTTAGCACTCCTGTTCACACTGGTGCAGCTTCTGACCAGGTATGTTGTTCTCCTGATATGGGCCTGGCCGGTTTTTTTGTTAGGATGCAGGTCAGTGTTAGTGTAGGACTCATCCGATTGGAAGCCACCTTGATCGTTGGTGGATGAGCCCGACATATTTATGATCATTTATATGCGCTAAGAGCTTCCATTTTATCTACATAGCAGTTATGCTTTTTTGCTTCTTCACATGTTCATTTCATGTTCATTTTATGTCTCATGGCTCATCTAGTGCTGCTGCCATTTTCTGTTTAGTATTTAATTAGCCAGCAGGTAGCTGCACCTGACTCTCACTGTAGGAGGTGCTGTCCATTTTTGTCATTTTATGTGTATATTAGAGGAGGCCTGGCCTCCTCTGGGAATTTAGCACTCCTGTTCACACTGGTGCAGCTTCTGACCAGGTATGTTGTTCTCCTGATATGGGCCTGCCGGTTTTTGTAGGATGCAGGTCAGTGTTAGTGTAGGACTCATCCGATGGAAGCCACCTTGATCGTTGGTGGATGAGCCCGACATATTTATGATCATTTATATGCGCTAAGAGCTTCCATTTTATCTACATAGCAGTTATGCTTTTTTGCTTCTTCACATGTTCATTTCATGTTCATTTTATGTCTCATGGCTCATCTAGTGCTGCTGCCATTTTCTGTTTAGTATTTAATTAGCCAGCAGGTAGCTTGCACCTGACTCTCACCTGTAGGAGGTGCTGTCCATTTTTTGTCATTTTATATATATATATATATATATATGTTTGAGATGAGCGAATCTATTCGCCGTTTCGTATTGAATCCTCCATTTTTCCTACTCTGAAGCGAATCCGGATTTTTTCACATTCGCTTTGTATTATTCGGAAATGTTCTTAAAATTTTGAATGCTAACGCTATATACGCAACGTACGCTACATATGCAACATACGCATTTTTCTTGACCCGGCCCCCTGAAGCGTGAAAATGACGATACGCCCCCTCAAGAGCGGTAAAGTGAAGATACGCTCCCTCAGAAGCGGGAAAAAAACTGGGAGCTATCTATTTGCACGTATAGGGAGTGTAGACTCCCCTCATTACTCCGCCCTCCGCTCCAGTTCAAGCCTGCGGTGAACAAGATACCACAGCATGGCGAAGCAACTGCGACCAAAGGGGAAGAGATGGTCTTTGGGAATGAGTACCCGAACCACCACGCCGCTCAGAGATCAGACCGTCACAATTGTGCAAGAGAGTCTCACCATCTCCTGAGTCGATATTCGCCTTTCCGGCTGGTGCAGCTGCTGCAGCTTGTGAGGCGGCTTTGGCTGCAGCGGGGCAGCGGAGCATCCACTTCACCACCCAGGAGAAACAACAACACCTTCCATGCGGCAGAATCCGATTGTGCCTGCATCGGACTGCCCACGCCCAGACCCTATGGGACTACAGAATGTGGTGGAGGACTGGGTCATCCAAGTACTGGACCATCCGGCTGGGAGACCCTACACTGGAGCGGCGAAAGGGAATCGTCTGTGTTTTCAGTGGAGCAAGGCTCTGGCTTCCTGGCGGATGACGAGGACGCAAGAAGTACTTTTGTGGGCGCAGGTCAGTAAAACGGCCGTACCTGCCCCAATCCCGTCACAGCCTGTAACGTGGGGGATCAGGTGGAAGACCCTATGGGACTACAAGAATGTGGTGGGGGACTGGGTCATCCAGTACTGGCATCAGGTGGGACCCTACACTGGAGCGGCGAAAGGAATCGTCCTGTGGTTTTCAGTGGAGCAAGGCTCTGGCTTTCCTGGCGGATGCGAGGACGCAAGAAGTATTTGTGTGGGCCGCAGGTCAGTAAAAAGGCCGTACCTGCCCCAATCCGTCACAGCCTGTAACGTGGGGATCAGGTGGAATACACCCCATGGCATCCTTGAAAGGCCATTTGCAACCGGGGTTACCTTATTATCTAAGCACCTGGCACCTGCATCAGCACCAGAAGTTGGCCAGAGGAACCACCAGCGAAGGACGCATGTGCTGCCTACAGGAGTCACAGATGGCACCCTCCATTTCAGGGAGAAACCACAGCCACAGCCGGAGCCTCTGATCCCTGGAGCCACCACCACCACCATCACATTCCTTTCAGCTGGGTCAGCTGATGACATCATTGGACTGCACCTGATGGGTGAGAGCTAGTTGGCAATTGTTTCGTTTGTTTAGTTTGTATTGCCCCCTGTTGACTCTCACCAGATTTGACATGGCTTGTCAGGATTCCCCCCCATTCTGCAGAAATTCCCAGTTGTGCCAAGCGTGTCTATTTTTCCTTTTCCCCCTTCTCAGGTTATTTGGGAGCTCCCTTTGCAAAGAGGGTCTTTATCTTCTGCTATTTTATATCATCCATGTGGATTACCGTTACCTGTTTTGGATTACCAAAATTACCTCACCTGGTTACAATTGAATTTTGGACTTGTTTCAGTGCTTTATCATGCCAAGCAGCCATGAGGAGAGACTCAAACGTATATCTGAGCCTATTATGCTTGCAAATGTGAAATTGATTGCACTAAACAGGGATGCTCTACTGCGGCCCTCCAGCTGTTGT
>ONZH01022214.1:0-17351 GCA_900303285.1 Rhinella marina | reverse complement strand
AAAATTTTTATGTGCTTCACCTGCTACCTCAACTAACTTGTCACTTGTTGGTGTCAACACTAGAGTGTGGCTACATACCGCACACAACAGAAATTGTTCACTGCACTGTAGTATATATAACTAAGAGAAAAAAAAGGATTTTTAGACTGCGGCTATTTTCGCAAACCATACATTTTTCAATGGACTGTAGTATATAACTGAGAAAAAAAACCTAGTCTTAAAGCGGCTATTTTACGCAAAGCCCTCCATTTTCACTGGACTGTAATACATATAACTGAGAAAATACGTATTTATAGACTGACGCTGCTGTACAGGCACACTAGAGAATTGTTCACTGGACTGTAGTACATATAACTGAGAAAAAAAACGTAGTCTTTAAATGGCGGCTACTTTACCGCAAACCACTACATTTTTCACTGGACTGTAATACATATAACTGAGAGAAAATACGTATTTTATAGACTGAGGCTGATGTACAGCACACTAGAGAATTGTTCACTGGACTGTAGTACATATAACTGAGAAAAAACGTATTCCCTAGACTGACGCTACTGTACAGCACACTAAATAATTGTTCACTGACTGTAGGATATATAACTGAGAGAAAATACGTATTTTATAGACTGACACTACTGTACAGTACACTACATAATTGTTCACTGGACTGTAGTGTATAGAAATGATAGAAAAAAACGTATTCCCTAGACTGCACTACAGATCCCAGCAAGCCAAGGTACAGCAGCAGCAGCAAAAATGAGTACTGAGAGGATTTTGGGCAATTTCTTTTGGGTCTGTGTGGACCACGTGCTGTCCCTACTACCACCAGTGCACAGCGTGCAGCCAAGATGGCGGTAGCTGCACTAAAGTCCCAGCCAGCACCAGGAGGAGACCAAAAATAAAAGGCGCTTGTATCCCTTAGAAGGGCTGTGGGTTGTGGATGATTCCTACCTAACCACATTCTAATTTCACGCCCTAACAGTGTGCAGCCAAGATGGTGGTAGCTGCACTACAAGTCCCAGCCAGCAGCCAGGAGGAGACCAAAAAACGTGCTGTAGCCCTTAGAAGGCTGTTGGGTTCTTTGTGGGTGATTCCTGCCTAACCAACATCTAAATTGAGGCCCTAACACTCTCCCTGACAGACAGCAGCTCTATCCCTAATCTCATGCAGGCGGCGTCTGAAGCGAGCATTGCGGGACCAGATTCTTATATTCCCAGGTCATCTGATCTGGCCAGCCAATCCCTGCTATCGACTTGTAGGGGCCCCACGTGATTGTCACGGACGGGAACACTGGGATAAGGTGCGCCCTGACTTATCCCACAACTGTCCCTACCTACTTGCCACACCCTAGGCTAACGGTCCTAGGGGACAACTGGACGACAATCCCTACTCTGTATAAGTGAGGGATTGGGAACGGAAGGAACAAAAGACAAACACAGGCACGAACAAACACAATACGAATAGTCGGCTAAGCAAGGTCAAACCGGGAGCGTACGTCAGGAGCCGAGGGATTAGCAGAATCGAGGTCGAGGTCACAAGCAATGGGTCTGGATACAAGGTAAACTCACAAATCAATAATGCACAGCACTGCAAAGAAAGGACTTCAATAACAGGCAACTAGCCCTGGCAGTTGCCATCTTTAAATAGCCCACCCCTAGGTCATGTGACGTGGCCAGCGTCACATGACCTGTGATGCAAACGGGCGTCGACCCGAATTCAAAACAATGACAATTAGCCATGTGGTGTGGTCAGCACCACATGGCTCCAAATAACAAGTGCAAAACACCAACTAAACAATAGCCATGTGGTGTGATCAGCACCACATGGCTGCCCCCTAAGTAATGCTAGGAGGCGGGGAGGACGCTGGCCACATGAGACCCAGAAGTGCGCCGGTCCTCTGCGCCTGATCACCATGGCGACGAAGACGCTCCCCACGTCCTCGCGCTGCCTGCAGCAGAGAAGGCCGGCGGCGCCGCACAGAGGGAGTGCACCGCTGGCCACTCGTTACAGTGATGCTAGGAGGTACCAAAGACTCTCCTGCATGTTAATTGGCTGAGAAAAGGCGCCTAACATGCAGGAAGAGGAAGATGCCATTTCCTCGAGGATCGCGATATGCTCGCCCGAGTAGCGAGCATATGCGAATACCCTAATGCTCGAACGAGCACTAAGCTCGGACAAGTATGTTCGCTCATCTCTAATTGAGAAGACTTCAGTGCTCACGCGCATATTGTCGAAATGCAAGATAAAAATTATATAATTGGTCTCAGCACCAAAAACACTATACTCTGCTTACTCTAGTTTGGGTGAGTGTTTTGGAGCTGACAGGTTCCCTTTAACCCTTGGTGGATGTCTACTTTTATTTTAAGGTTTTTTTTTAGTTATAATTTTTTCATCTCCTCTCACCCAACAGTGTGTGAGTATTAGAATACCGTGACCATATATATATATATATATATATATATATATATATATATATATATATATATACAGTACAGACCAAAAGTTTGGACACACCTTCTCATTCAAAAAGTTTTCTGTATTTTCATGACTAGATTCACACTGAAGGCATCACAACTATGAATTAACACATGTGGAATTATATACTTAACAACAAAGTGTGAAACAACTGAAAATATGTCTTATATTCTAGGTTCTTCAAAGTAGCCACCTTTTGCTTTGATTACTGCTTTGCACACTCTTGGCATTCTCTTGATCAGCTTCAAGAGGTAGTCACCTGAAATCGTATTTCAACAGTCTTGAAGGAGTTCCCAGAGATGCTTAGCACTTGTTGGCCCTTTTGCCTTCACTCTGCGGTCCAGCTCACCCCAAACCATCTCAATTGGGTTCAGGTCTGGTGACTGTGGAGGCCTGGTCATCTGGCGTAGCACCCTATCACTCTCCTTCTTGGTCAAATAGCCCTTACACAGCCTGGAGGTGTGTTTGGGGTCATTGTCCTGTTGATAAATAAATGATGGTCCAACTAAATGCAAACCGGATGGAATAGCATGCTGCTGCTAGATACTGTGGTTCAGTATGCCTTCAATTTTGAATAAATCCCCAACAGTGTCACCAGCAGAGCACCCCCACACCATCACACCTCCTCCATGCTTCACGGTGGGAACCAGGCATGTAGAGTCTATCCGGTCACCTTTTCTGCATCGCACAAAGACACGGTGGTTGGAACCAAAGATCTCAAATTTGGACTCATCAGACCAAAGCACAGAATTCCACTGGTCTAATGTCCATTCCTTGTGTTCTTTAGCCCAAACAAGTCTCTTCTACTTGTTGCCTGTCCTTAGCAGTAGTTTCCTAGCAGCTATTTTACCATGAAGCCTGCTGCACACAGTCTCCTCTTAACAGTTGTTGTAGAGATGTGTCTGCTGCTAGAACTCTGTGTGGCATTGACCTGGTCTCTAATCTGAGCTGCTGTTAACCTGCGATTTCTGAGGCTGGTGACTTGGATGAACTTATCCTCTGCAGCAGAGGTGACTCTTGGTCTTCCTTTCCTGGGGCGGTCCTCATGTGAGCCAGTTTCTTTGTAGCGCTTGATGGTTTTTGCGACAGCACTTGGGGACACTTTCAAAGTTTTCCCAATTTTTCGTACAGACTGACCTTCATTTCTTAAAGTAATGATGGCCACTCGATTTTCTTTACTTAGCTGTTTTTTTCTTGCCATAATACAAATTCTAACAGTCTATTCAGTAGGACTATCAGCTGTGTATCCACCTGACTTCTGCCCAACACAACTCATGGTCCCAACCTCATTTATAAGGCAAGAAATCCCACTTATTAAACCTGATAGGGCACACCTGTGAAGTGAAAACCATTTCAGGTGACTACCTCTTGAAGCTCATAAAGAGAATGCCAAGGGTTTGCAAAGCAGTAATTAAAGCAAAAGGTGGCTACTTTAAAAAACCTAGAATATAAGACATATTTTCAGTTGTTTCACACTTTTTTGTTAAGTATATAATTCCACATGTGTTAATTCATAGTTTTGATGCCTTCAGTGTGAATCTACAATTTTCATAGTCATGAAAATACAGAAAACTCTTTGAATGAGAAGGTGTGTCCAAACTTTTGGTCTGTACTGTGTGTATATATATGTATATGTATATATATATATATATATATATATATATATATATATATATCCTTACTCAGTGAGCGTTGTGCTCCTGGTGTAATTCTGTAGTGGGCACTTCCAAGATCATGCACGCCCAAGACTGCCTGAGTGCACACGTGTAATCCACAAGCATTGTACATGTTCCAAGAAGTGCCCGCTACAGAATTACACTAAGAGTTCAGCACTTGCCTGATATGGATAAAAAAAAATGTGGTCATGCTATTCTTTTAAGACTCACCACTGTGGGTGAGATAAGATGAAAAAAATATAACCAGATAACCCCTTTAAGAACTGGACATTCATTAAGAAAATAATTGGGCCTGTGGTAAATTAACGAAAATGGAAATTCCGGTAGCAAAAAAGTGGTGCCAAAAGTTGAAACTTTTTATGCAAATCTATGTTTGCAGAAAAATTGTGTGTTTATGTAGATTAAGGCCTCATGCACACGACCATATGTATTTTAGAAAAAACGGATCCGCAAAAAATACGGATGCCGTCCATGTGCATTCCATATTGCAGAACGGAAAGTAGGGCCTCTAATATAACAGTCCTATCCTTGTCCATAATGCGGACAATAATAGGACATGCTCTATTTTTTTAGGAACAGAAATACGGACATGCGGAAATGGAATGCATATGGAGTAACTTCCGTTTTTTTTGCGGACCAATTGAAATGAATGGTTCTGTATACGGTCCGCACATAAAACGAAATGGACACTGAAAGAAAATATGTTCCTGTGCATGAGGCCTTAAGCAGATCTTGTCACTTTTGAAAAGTAGGTTGGAAAGGTGTGGTTAGCAATATTAATGAGGTGCATGCCAGATGTATCAATTTTTTTATCAATTTTTAAAAGTGACAAAAAAGTTCAAATCTTACTTTAGTACGAGGATGGTGTTAACAACTGGAGCAGCCACTGTAGATAAACGTACTAATTTTAAAGATGCACCTTGTGAAATTAAAAAAATTATCATGGTAATTTTACACCAAAATGTTTTTGTCCGAGAGAGATCCCTGGTAGTATTGGTATCTGCAGCAACTGTCAGTGGATAGAATATATGGGGCATTAAACCAAGCCAGCTATATTTTTTAAATAGAGTGATTACTTGAACGAGCATTTTGTAATGTGCTTAGGAGAATTTTCAAGGAGCTTTAGGTGATATTTAAACTGAGGACCTATCCTCTGGATAGGTCATCAGTATCTGATCAGTGGGGAACCCTTGCTAATGAGCTATTTGAAAAGACACTTCTCACAGCTTTTCCTAGGCCATGTGATGTCACATTCATTGGTCACATGACCTAGGTGAAGCTCAGACCCATTGCAGTAAATGGGGCTGAGCTGCGATACCAAGCATAGCAACTATCAAAAATGTGTTTCAGGTGTGTGCCAGAGTTGCCACGCTCTAAGTCGGGAAGGTCAGATTGTAATTGGAACTGATTCATCCAGGGTAGTTTTGAGGGTATGGTTGTAATGATTGGAAGTTAGATGTGGACAAGAAAGGGCAGTGATTGGGGTGAGAGATAACTATAGGGTGTCAATGAGTTGCTTGGGGTTAATGGCATATAGGTTTCTGTATGTATGAAAAGTAGGAATGCCATGAGAAAAATGATAGGTCTTTATATTAAAAGTAAAGAAGACTGTGGTCAGAAAGTGGGAAGGGTGAGTTGAGCAGAGGCAGAAGGAGACTAGAAGAGTTATATTGCCATTTTTGTGTGTGGCAGAGGAAGTGACTTGTAAGAGGCTGGGAGAGAAGGTTATAGAAAGAAAGTGAGAGGCTGATGGGGAGATTTTCCATAGGAATATTAAAATCATCCATAATAAGAGTTGGTAATTCAGATGATAGGAAGTAGAGAAGCCAGGCAGCAAAGTGATCCAGGTTGAGAGAGTTTGGGGGGTGATAGACAGCCACTCAAAGGAGGAGTGGGCAGAAGAATCTGATGATGTGAATCTCAAAAGAAGGGAATGTGAGAGAGGATACAGGCTGAAGGACTTGAATTATGCACTGTTTAGAAAGTAGTATGCTTACTCCTCCACCATGCCTGATATCAGGTCTGGGATATGGAAAAAGTGTAGCCCACTATAGGATAGAGTGGCAGGGAAAGTGGTGTCAGAAGGTAGAAGACACGTTTCTGTAAAGGGCCAGCAGGTTAAGAGATTTTAAAAGGAAGAAGTCATGGATTGTAGGGAGTTTGTTGTGTAATGATCAAGAGTTCCAGTTCCAGAGAGCACTGTTAAAAGAGACAGGACATATGGCAAATATTAATAAGATTCCCAGGGTTTCTCTATGTAGCAGGTGAAAGGGTATAGGTAGAGCCAGGGGAATAGAAAGTGTTAGTAGATGATTGAGTGATTTATGAGGTTCTTACTTATGTTGCACCATAGGAAGATGGGCCAGGGTAATGTACAGTATGAGGGTAAAAAGTGTGCATGAACTGAACATGGGTGAAGGAAGGAGAGACAGAATGAACGTAGATAGAAGGGACAAGAGCTAGAAGTTTTTGGTTGAGTTTGAAGGTAAACAGCAGCAACAATGAGAACAGAAGCAGTTAACATTGTGAAAAAATACTACAGCTATGTGCAATATACTATGCCTGTGCAATTTTCTTTGTGTAGCTCACATATGTAAAAGTCCTGTCTCCTGTCCTGTCTAACTCACATGATTTAACTGGCAGGCACTTAGACAATATGATGCTTAGACAAAGATGGTGCTTTGACGAGTGCTTGACCCCAGCGAGTGCTTCCCCTTAGGGTCTACATTTATAGGAAGTATGATCATAGGTAATTTAGCTCATTAACCTATTAATCAGTTAAGCAAGACACATGCTAAAAGATTCTTTGTGTAGCTAAACAAGCAGACCTAAGGACCTGAATGGACCATAAAATCCATACAAGCTTTACAACAGTAATATAAATAACATATATAGGACTAAGTACAATGATATCACACTTGCAGGAAGCATTTTAGATGGATGAATATGCAGGGGTATGCACCAGGGAAACAGAGAGGAGGAAAGATGGAGGTTGCACAATTATACTTGGGGAAAGCTGGGTGGAGCAGTTTTGTTCAATACAGACATACCTGTGTGGAGAGAGGAGAGAAGCATGTTATACAGCTGCCATGATTGAGTAACTGTTTCACTACCAGAAAGGACTAGCTACAGTATGTTGTATTTTGCTGCAATGCACAGTGATGTACACCGAGATACACTGTCCCTGCAGACTGGGATATAGTTGATTTAATGCGCTTCATGACAAATTTATTCAGAATGAGACAAATTGTTAGGAAAAAGAAACGGAAAAGCGTCAGAATCGAATTTTTGAAAACCTCATTTATCTCTAGTTGTCAACAATGACAGACTCCCTTCTGTAACTTCTACACTACTACAGCACTAAAGTTTCTTTTATCCTACTGCAGATTTCAAGGACTGAGTATAATTTGCTGCAATGTTTACTGCATGTAAATCACTTTAAAGTAGAAAATAACAAAGTACAGTCAGTGTATTAAAGAAAATAAAATACGTTTTAGCTGAGCTCAGCTATTACAGCTGTTCAAGGCATAACATGACACAGAAAACATACACATAGAAAATATTTAATAGAATTGCCAAGAAATCATTGTAGAAGAAATTGCTCAGGCCTTTTATAAAGCTAAATTTAACAGAATAAGTACAGTATAAGAACAGACAGTGCTGTAAAGTTTAACACTGAAACTTAGCCCAAAGAAAGTTCATAGTTTGACATAAAAAGGAAACAGTTATGGATAAATTTATACCTTTAAGCTTTTTGGCAAATGGTGAACTAGATCAGCCAAAGGAGCTAAGAAAAATGCCAACTTGAAAAGAAAATGATTTAATAAGCTTATATGAGATTTGTGATTCCCAGCAGCATTTTATGAGGTCTACTGCGGAAGACAACATACTAAACTTTAACATTATACTCAAACATTTAGATTAACACCCTCCAGATACAGCCATTTCTCCCCTTCCTGACACAGACAAATTTTGCTAATCTGATATGTCACTTTATGTGCTAATAAATTTTTAATGCTTTTACTTATCCAAATGATTATGAGACTGTTTTCTCATGACAAATTGTACTTCATGCTAGTGTTGATTTGAGTCAATATGTTTTAATTTATTTAAAAAAAAAATCAAAATTTACAATTTTAAAACTACAATTGATGCCTCAAATATAGTTATTAATTAACATTCACAATGGTGGTCATTTATCAAACAGAAATACACCTAAATTAGGCATATTTCTGGCACAGATTGCGGCGCAAAAGTCCTTTGGCGACTTTTCCCAGTTCACGCCAGGTCTAAAACAGTGGACATGACGTGGGTAGAAAAGAGGACAGGCGGTAGCCCTGTCTCATTTACCATTTCCACGCCTGTTTTAGGCGTAGAAAATGGACTAAATGTAAGGCAGCTAGGAAGCTCTTACATTTAAAACTGGCAGAGGATCCTCTGAAGTTATGTAGAGGCCTGAGCCTCTTCATAACTTCGTCGGATCCACCACCTGGTATAGGGGCTATTAAGACCAACATCTAAAATGCCGGTCTCAAAAAATGTACCCCTATATGTCTACTTTATGCTGCTATTATTTTGCAAATGTCATTTAACTTATATTTCACTTTTTTGCAGATTTTTCCATTGTAATCAAATTTTTCCTGTAAAATCGCAAGGGTTAACAAGAAAACAAACCTCAATATTTATTGTGTTCTTGTGTGAAAAGCAAGCTCTCATATAATTATGCCATACTTCCTGGTTTTAGAAAACACCCTACAGGTGGCCCTATTCTTTTGCCTAGACATACTGTACAACAGGCTCAGGAGTAAAAAAAAAAAACTACATTGCTTTTGAGGATCAATGTGATAATAACTCTAGAGGCTCTAGGGGGAAATAATAAATGAAACCCCTGGGAAATGACTCCATTTTGAAAACTACACTCCTCAAGGTAATTATTGAAATTGGTGAAAATTTTGACTCCACGGGCATTTTGCAAAAATAAATGTGCTGTGTACTGTGCAAAGTGAAAATTGCTAGTTTTCAACAGTTATGGTATTTCAGTTCCCAATATGTGGTCCCCAGCTGGTGTCATATAAGACTCTGCTCAACACTATTGGATATAGAAATGCCATGAATGTGGATGTTACGCTGCTGTATGGGCACATAGCAGGGCTCAAAAGGAAAGGAATGCTTTTTGCTTTTGGGGTCGGACTTTGCTGGCATTGTTTTCGGGCACTACATTACTTTTGCGGAGCCCCTGAGGTACTCATATAGTGGAAACTACAAACATCTAGCTATTTATCAAGTAATGGAGTTAGCATTTTGACACCATGGATGTTTTGCAGAAATTAGTGATCAGGGGACTGTGCAAAATGAAAATTGCCACAAATATGGCATTTCACTGCTCAATATACAAAAAGACCTACACTTATCAAATAGTAGGACAAAAATCCAACACCCAAAAACTAGCACAAAAATCAAAGAAGGATTAGGGACAAATATATCATTCAATTAAAACATAACTTTTACTAATTCAATATAAAATGTTAGCCCTCAATGTACATAAATACACATGGAAAATAAGGAAAAAAGAAATCAGTTAGTTCTTACCACCTCCCATCAATCTCATACTCTGGTGAAGGGATCGCTGGCGAACAGTATCTTCATTCAGCAGTAACATGGGCGTTGCTCACGGAAATCCTGATGATTGTCCAGGTCTGATACAGGTGGGACAAAACTAACTGGCCCTGTCTCCGCTTCCCCTAATGATGAAAAAGGGAGGGGAAACTACAGTCACCCTGCCTGGCACAAATGGAGCACCTGCCCCGACGGGGGCGAGTGGAACCTTTCCCTGACGCGGCCCTCCCCCTGAGACAAACCACTATCCCTCACTCAGTCCCGACATGCCATGTTTCGCTCAAAACAAACGGAGCTCTTCAGGGGATTAATGAGTGACAAAAGATAAATATAAATATTAATTGAAATACTAATTAGATGTGAATGTTGAAAACGTATATGTCAGCAAAACATATATGTGCTCCCAGCAAGTCAAACCCACGAATGTAGAACACAGGACGAGGTGACCCAAATATAATGCTGTGGGAAAAACACACATATAGTTAATTAACTATGTCCCCCTGCTGTAAAGCCACGTGTAAACTGTGTATGACAGCAAACCACGTGCTGAGTCAACCTCTAATATATATACTCTCAATAAGGCAGTGGCTCTTGATATATGTAGAGTGTATATAATAAAGTAATTATCTAGTGGCAAACCCTAATACCTGATTATGCAAAAAAATATAGTGGAAGTCCAGCAGTGGCTTAAATCCAATGATATAACATCCATGGTATGAGGTGGCGCTGGGCAATGGCTCCCACCCCTCCTTATAAGCGCTTACCGCCCTCCATGTGACACTGGTCCCGGACTGCACGCTTACTGTGGAGACGCAGCATACACACCGGTACCCTGTGCGGAGGGCAATCTTTTTTTATCAGATTCCCCATCAAAACATGCTTAATACGGGTTTACAAGGACAAGGACCCAAATCACTGGTTCAGTGCATAAACAATGCAAGGTGTATATTCTAATAAGATATATCAGAGGTCAAACAGTGCCGAAGAATCAACTTCAGATAGCCAGGACAATACTCTGTTATAAATGAAAAGAATGTTGAGAATATATACAGTGCCTTGCGAAAGTATTCGGCCTCCTGGAACTTTTCAACCTTTTGCCACATTTCAGGCTTCAAACAAAAAGATTAGAGATGAGTGAACACTAAAATGCTCGGGTGCTCGTTATTCGAGTCGAACTTTTCCTGATGCTCGGGTGCTCGTTTTGAATAACGAACCCCATTGAAGTCAATGGGAGACTCGAGCATTTTTGCAGGGGACCAAGGCTCTGCCTAATGAAGGCTGGGTGAAAACCTGGAAACCTCAGAAAATGATGGAAACACCACGGAAATGGACAGGAAACAGCAGGGGCAGCATGCATGGATGCCTCTGAGGCTGCCTAATCGTACCATTACCCCAAATTCTCAGGCAACAGCCTGGTGGTTAACCTCATGGCAATTGTGCTCACCCAGACCAAGAAAGGCGAGGCAAATACCCATCACATGTTAGGGAAGCACCCAACTAGGTGCAACGAAGGTCCATCACCGCCTGCAGGTGACACCACTGCTCATGCTGGCACTGCAGCTGACATCAAGTTTAGTATCTGTTCTTATCAGTTGCTGTGGCTGTTGGTGGTAAAGTGGTGAGCATAGCTGCTTCCCAAGCAGTTGACCTGGGTTCGATTCCTGTCTATTGCAGGAGGCAATTAAAAGAAGAACCAAGAAAAACATCAGTACAATATCTAATACGTCCCCTATCCGGGTAAATTGTTTGGAGAGAGGGCCTGTAGGTGGGGGGCAGGCTGGGGGGCAAGGAGGTTTAGCTGGAAGAGCCAGAGGAGTGCCCCCTGGGCTAGCGTGTGTGGTGGTGACAAAAGCTGGATGGATTTGGAAAAACTCTAGCATCAACTGGTACGGTATCGATTCTTCTCAGTTTAAAATCGTATACGTCCCCTATCTTGGGACCATATGTTTCATGGATTTTTTGACCACGGAAAAGGAAAAAGAGCTTGCTCTGGCCAGGGGAGTGTCTTTCCTACTGCAGCTAAGGGGACGTGTCCATGCTTTGCCTATCACGGGTCAGGAGGCAATTAAAAGAAGAACCAAAAAAAACTCTGTACAATATCTAATACGTCCCCTATCCGGGTAAATTGTTTGGAGAGAGGGCCTGTAGGTGGGGGGCAGGCTGGGGGGAAGGAGGTTTCGCTGGAAGAGCCAGAGGAGTGCCCCCTGGGCTAGCGTGTGTGGTGGTGATAACAGCCGGATGTAGTTAGAATGACGACGCAGGACCCCAACTTAAAGATTTAGCATCAACCGGTACAGTCGTAAATTATTAGATTGATCAAGTGTGGTATGTCTTCTATGTATACTACTCAGTTTAATACCGTATATTGCAGCTATCCAGAAAAATAGTTTGGAGAGAGAGAAAGATAGGACAAAGACGTAAATTGTTTGGAGAGAGGGCCTGTAGGTGGGGTGGCAGGCTGGGGGGAAGGAGGTTGAGCTGGAAGAGCCAGAGGAGAGCCCCCTGGGCTAGCGTGTGTGGTGGTGACAACAGCTGGATGTAGTTCGAATGACGACGCAGGACCCCAACTTAAAAATTTAGCATCAACCGGTACAATTGTCAATTATGAGCTCGATCAAGTGTGGCATGACTTTTTAGATGGAGATTGCATGTGGTCACGTACTCCCTGGAACCCCATAGTCACCCCTTCTCTGATGTGCTACCCCAGAACATTCTCTGCCCCAATTCGCAAGACCTTTTGCAGTCTCCATGTGCTGACAGTGGGGATTTACCAGTGTTGTCTGAGGAGGTGGTGGACAATGGCGAGACACAGGTATCCGGGGGTGAGGTAGTTGTATGGGAAGCAAGTTACAGTGGGGACTCCTTGGGGGCACTTTCTCATGATGGGACAGATTCAACTTGGGTGGATCAGGCACAGGAACAGATCAATTTTTTTTTGTGTTTATTTAACTTTTATTTAGCTCAAATAACCACAGAGATATTTATTCGTTATCTTCGCTGCGCAGTCTGGCGTTAGGGTTCGTCACTTTGATGGCGAGCTGTGCTGCTCTCTCCACAATGGTCTTTAGGTTCGTAGATGGAGATGTTGTGGGCGATTTCTGCACAGAAGGACTTGTTCCTCATCAACAGAACCTCGAGCTCCTTGACATTGTGGACCAGGAATTTGCGGAACCCTGTGGGCAGCATGTGTTTGGTCTTCTAGTTGCTACCGTATCCAATGTTGGGCAATATAGATACGCAGGTAATGTTATTTTTCACAACTATCCCAAAAATAAAATTTACGCAGTTTGCGCAAATAAAACTGGAAACTGGAACTGGAGAGAGGAAAAAGACATAAATTGTTTGGAGAGAGGGCCTGTAGGTGGACCTCCGGAAAAATTGTTTAGAGAGAGGGCCTGTAGGTGGACCTCCGGAAAAATTGTTTGGAGAGAGGGCCTGTAGGTGGACCTCTGGAAAAATTGTTTGGAGAGAGGGCCTGTAGGTGGACCTCTGGAAAAATTGTTTGGAAAGAGGGACTGTAGGTGGAAATCCGGAAAAATTGTTTGGAGAGAGGGCCTGTAGGTGGACCTCTGGAAAAATTGTTTGGAAAGAGGGACTGTAGGTGGACCTCCGGAAAAATTGTTTGGAGAGAGGGCCTGTAGGTGGACCTCCGGAAAAATTGTTTGGAGAGAGGGCCTGTAGGTGGACCTCCGAAAAATTGTTTGAAGAGAGGGCCTGTAGGGGGCCCTTCTGAAAAATTGTGGTAAAAGAGTGCCAGTTGGACCTCTGAAAAATGGCGTTTTTTGGTCAGCGTTAGGCAAAGACGATATGGAGGAGGAGGAGGAGTAGAAGGAGTAGAGAAGAGGAATCGGATACATAAGTAATGTTAAATTTTAGCTGCTTTCCCCCGGAGGAGATTTGAATTCCGGTGAAATCCAGGCTTTGTTCATTTTAATAAGCGTCAGCCTGTCAGCGCTGTCAGTTGACAGGCGTGTACGCTTATCGGTGATGACGCCACCAGCTGCACTGAATACCAGCTCTGACAGCACGCTAGCGGCAGGGCAGGCCAGCACCTCCAAGGCGTACAGCGCCAGTTCAGGCCACGTGTCCAGCTTTGAAACCCAGTAGTTGTATGGAGCAGAGTGATCGCTACGGACGTTGGTATGGTCAGCTAGGTACTACCTCACCATCTTTCTGTACAGCTCCCCCCTACTCTGCCTAGACTGGGGACAGGTGACAGTGTCTTGCTGGGGTGACATAAAACTGGCAAAGGCCTTGGAGAGCGTTCCCCTGCCAGTGCTGGACCAGCTGCCTGCTCGGCTCCTCTCCCCCGCTACTTGGCCCACAGAACCATGCCCTCTGCCGCTAGCGGCATCAGATGGGAAGAATTGTTTCAGCTTGTGCACCAGGGCCTGTTGATATCTATTCACTCTCATACTCCTTTCCTCTGCAGGGATGAGAGTGGAAAGGTTCTGCTTGTACCGTGGGTCCAGGAGAGTGAACACCCAGTAATCGGTGTTTGAAAAAATTCTTCTAACGCGAGGGTCACGGAATAGGCAGCCTAACATGAAGTCTGCCATGTGCGCCAGAGTCCCAACACGCAAGAATTCCCTCTCCTCACTGGCCTGACTCTCCATTTCCTCCTCCTCCAAGTCCTCCTCTTCAGCCCATACACGCTCAAGAGTTAAGGACTGAGCACTGGTACCCTCTACTGTCTCGCCGACATTCTCCTCCTCATCCTCATCCCCCTCCTCCGATACGCACTGAGAAACAGACCGGAGGGTGCTCTGGCTATCAAGCGATGTATCTTCCTCCACCGTCTCTTGTGACAAGCGCAAAGCATCCGACTTGATGCTGAGCAGTGAGTTTTTCAACAGGCAAAGCAGCGGGATGGTGAGGCTTATAATGGCGGCATCGCCTCTGACCATCTGTGTTGACTCCTCAAAGTTGCTCAACACCTGGCAGATATCAGACATCCACGTCCACTCCTCATTGTAGACTTGAGGAATCTGACTGACCTGACTACCAGTTCTGGTGGAAGTTGACATCTGGCAGTCTACAATGGCTCTGCGCTGCTGGTAAACTCTGGATAACATGTTTAATGTGGAATTCCATCTCGTGGGCACGTCGCACAACAGTCGGTGAGCGGGCAGTTGTAGGCGGCGCTGCGCTGCCCTGAGAGTGGCAGCATCTGTGGTCGACTTGCGAAAATGCGCACAGATGCGGCGCACCTTGGTGAGCAAATCAGACAGATTGGGGTATGTCTTGAGGAACCACTGAACTATGAGATTGAACACGTGGGCCAGGCATGGCACATGTGTCAGTCTGCCGAGTTGCAGAGCCGCCACCAGGTTATGCCCATTGTCACACACAACTTCTGCTGCGCCTAGAGCTACCGACTGAAGGCGCCGTGCCCACGGATGGTAATTCGGTGGAGGAGGAGGAGGAGGGGTCGGAGGAGGAGGAGGCATAGTATGTCTGAGAGACCGTGACCGAGGTAGGCCCCGCAATCCTCGGTGTGGGCAGTACATGAGCGGCCCCAGGGTCATTCTCGGTCCCAGCCTCCACCAAGTTAACCCAATGTGCCGTCAGTGAGATATAGTGTCCCTGCCCGGCAGCACTTGTCCACGTGTCCGTGGTTAGGTGGACCTTCTCTGAAACAGCGTTGGTCAGGGCACGGATGATGTTCTGTGACACGTGCCTGGTATACTGAAACCCACAAACTTGTTTAGTCTGGTTAAATTAAGTGACGTACAGAAAGTGTCACCTGGACAGAAAATACGAATTGGAGTGAGTGTGCTGAACTGTGACACACAGAAAGGTTACACGCAGCTGTGTGAAATGGATTTGTATCACTGAACTAAAACAACAAATGCAACTAATTTTTTTTATATATTTTGTTTTCTATATTTTTTTTAGTTTTGTTTTTTTGGGAACGTGACGTGCAGGAACTATCGGAGACCTAACTCACACCCTGTTAACGGTGGCTATTTAGACTGCGACCCAGACAAATGTCACACAGAGATTTTTGGGATCAAGCTATATACGTGACAGGCAGCAAATGACTTGGTTGTATTCAGTGACGTACAGAAAGTGTCACCTGGACAGAAAATACGGATTGGAGTGAGTGTGCTGAACTGTGACACACAGAAAGGTTACATGCAGCTGTGTGAAATGGATTTGTATCACTGAGCTAAAACAACAAATACAACTAATTTTTTTCTATTTTTTTTTTTCTATTTTTTTTTTAGTTTGGTTTTTTTTGGGAACGTGACGTGCAGGAATTATCGTAGACCTAACTCACACCCTGTTAACGGTGGCTATTTAGACTGCGATTTAGACAAATGTCACACAGAGATTTTTAGGATCAAGCTATATACGTGACAGGTAGCAAATGACTTGGTTGTATTCAGTGACGTACAGAAAGTGTCACCTGGACAGAATATATGGATTGGAGTGAGTGTGCTGAACTGTGACACACAGAAAGGTTACACGCAGCTGTGTGAAATGGATTTGTATCACTGAGCTAAAACAACAAATACAACTAATTTTTTTTATATATTTTTTTTAAATATTTTTTTTTAGTTTTGTTTTTTTTGGGAACGTGACGTGCAGGAATTATTGGAGACCTAACTCACACCCTGTTAACGGTGGCTATTTAGACTGCGACCCAGACAAATGTCGCACAGAGATTTTTAGGATCAACCTATACACGTGACAGGCAGCAAATGACTTGGTTGTATTCGGTGATGTACAGGAAGTGCCACCTGGACAGAATATATGGATTGGAGTGAGTGTGCTGAACTGTGATACACAGAAAGGTTACACGCAGCTGTGTGAAATGGATTTGTATCACTGAGCTAAAACAACAAATACAACTAATTTTTTTTTATATATTTTTTTTATATTTTTTTAGTTTTGTTTTTTTTGGAATGTGACGTGTAGAAACTATCGTAGAGCTGACTAACACCCTACTGATGGTGGCTATTTAGACTGCGACCCAGACAAATGTCGCACAGAGATTTTTAGGATCAAGCTATATAAGTGACAGGCAGCAAATGACTTGGTTGTATTCGGTGACGTACAGAAAGTGTCACCTGGACAGAATATATGGATTGGAGTGAGTGTGCTGAACTGTGACACACAGAAAGGTTTCACGCAGCTGTGTGAAATGGATTTGTATCACTGAGCTAAAACAACAATTACAACTAATTTTTTTTATATATTTTTGTTATATTTTTTTTTTAGTTTTGTTTTTTTGGAAACGTGACGTGCAGAAACTATAGTAGAGCTGACTGACACCCTACTGACGGTGGGTATTTAGACTGCGACCCAGACAAATGTCGCACAGAGATTTTTAGGATCAAGCTATATACGTGACAGGTAGCAAATGACTTGGTTGTATTCAGTGACGTACAGAAAGTGTCACCTGGACAGAATATATGGATTGGAGTGAGTGTGCTCTACTGTGACACACAGAAAGATTACACGCAGCTGTGTGAAATGGATTTGTATCACTGAGCTAAAACAATAAATACAACTAATTTTTTCATATATTTTTTTTATATTTTTTTTTAGTTTTGTTTTTTTTGGAACGTGACGTGCAAA